>PITA01008531.1:0-83709 GCA_004023965.1 Spilogale gracilis | reverse complement strand
GGGCGCCTGGGTGGCTCAGTTGGTTAAGCCACTGCCTTCGGCTCAGGTCATGATCCCGAAGACATGGGATCAAGTCCCACATCGGGCTCCCTGCTCCGCGGGAAGCCTGCTTCTCCCTCTCTCACTCCCCCTGCTTGTGTTCCCTCTCTGGCTGTGTTTCTCTCTGTCAAATAAATAAATAAAATCTTTAAAAAAAAAAAAAAAAAAAGAAAAGAAAATGTTCAAAAGAAAAAACCAAAACATTCTTTTTTGAGATAAAACCTTGAAAAATGCCAAGTAACAATGAAAAAGAATATAGAGCCTTCTCTTGAGACAGGAAAAGCCTGAAATGAGGCAGTTTGCCCAATTTATTTCAGTCAGTGGTTATAGATACCTCATAATTATTAACAGTGAAAATGTTTACTAATATTCTCAACATAAAGCTACTCATACTTCCCTATCTCCACTAAAAAATTCATTTCTCCTTGGGGCACCTGGATGGCTCAGTCGTTAAGTTGTCTGCCTTTGGCTCAGGTCATGATCCAGGAGTCCCAGGATCAAGTTCCAGGATCGAGTCCAAGCCTGCTTCTCTCTCTCTCACTCCCCCTGCTTGTGTTCCCTCTCTAGCTGGATTTCTCTCTGTCAAATAAATAAAAATCTTAAAAAAAAAAAAAAAAAAAAAGAATTCATTTCTCCTTTACATCAGAGAAGATATTTTAAATGATCACATGGCTGGTTGTCATGAAATACAAGTAAACTTTAGGATTAGGATTTCTTTTTTTTTTTAAGATTTTATTTATTTATTTGACAGAGAAAGAGAGATCACAAGTAGGCAGAGAGGCAGGCAGAGAGAGAGGAGGAAGCAGGCTCCCTGCTGAGCAGAGAGCCCAATGTGGGCCTGGATCCCAGGACCCTGAGATCATGACCCGAGCTGAAGGCAGAGGCTTAACCCACTGAGCCACCCAGGCACCCACTTTAAAGATTTCTTTGGACATATTTTAAAAGTCACTTTCATTTGAAGTGATGTTTAAAAAAAAAAACTGCCATGATGCTTATTTACATTTGAAAGTCATTTAATATTAATGGATATTTTTTCATTAGATTCTTCTCATCTATGCAAAAAAATCCTTTGCCATACATCCTAAAACCCAGCCTCTCCATTAATCTGGTAAACTGGTAACGAGAGCTTATAGAACCTATCATATTTCTCCTTTATCTTCAGCTGCTGGTAAGCCCCGGGTCTGAGTGTCTCACTAAATTATATTAGGTCCCTCCTACTCTCTATTTTCTGACACAATTACTCTCCTTTAGGCTCTTATTCTTATGTCTCTATTTTAACCATGTTGTGGCTTTATTATCTATATGTATTATGTAATATAATACTTTTGTAAAAGTCATATATAAATGTGAAATAATTTTTTAAAAGAAGCTCCTTTTTTCCTAAATCTAAGACTCAAACAGAACTAAAACTAACCTGTTTTAAAGTAGCATACGGAAAATAATAATATTCTCCCAAATTATCTATTACCTTTGGCAAGCATATAAATATTGTTAAACTGATGAATAATTTTTGATAAAATCATAATATAATGTTAATAGGCTGCTGAAATAAATCCACATCATTCTAAAATCTTTTCCTTCTAGTTTTTCTTCTATTTTTCTGTATTTTGCAAGGTTTCTATACTGACCGTGAGTTTAATATACCTGATTACTTCCATAATTAGAAACATCTAAAGAGGTTATTTTTTAAAAACAAAACCCAGAAATTTCTACCTAATGAAATTCGACTGCTTGAGGACAATTACCTTAGAACTTACTCTCAACTAAAGATTATCTCTTCACTGTAATTCAGCATAACTCATAAATCTGAATTGACTTTCTAAAATTTCCACCTTGTGACATGGTGAGAACAAGTAGGAAGTCAAAGGTCCTGGCCCAGCCATTAATTCACAATATGCCCTTTAAAAAGTCACTTCACCTCTCTAAATTTTCTCATCTATAAAAGAGTTTGGGGAGCACCTGGGTGGCTCAGTCATTAAACTCTGTCTTCTGCTCAGGTCATGATCCCAGAGCCCTACATTGAACTCCCTGCTCAACAGGAAGCCTGCTTCTCCCTCTCCCACTCCCCTGGCTTACATGCTGTGTCTCTGTCAGATAAATAAATAAAATCTTTAAAAATAATAATAATAAAATAAAGAGTTTTTATGACATAGTCTCAAGATATTTCCAATTCTAGGCCGTTATATGTCCAAATTAATATTCTGGAGATATGGAGGGACATAGATTTACAAAATTATTGAGATATATATGTATATTATTTATAAATACACACACCCATATATATGTTAGCATATTCACTAGTATTATATACATCTTACATATGTATAATTTATAAATACACCTACATTAATATAAAGTTTACAATATGAAGAACGATAAAAGTAAAATGAGTAAAATAAATACTACCAGACCCAAAAATCAATCTTAATTTTAAAAAGAAAAATAAGAAAATTAAAATCAGCCTTAAAGTGTTCACTAGAAGGAGCAGATGATTCAACAGATGCATGGATAGACAGAGGAGGGAGAGGTATGAGAGGGATGGAGAAAAAAGGACAAGAGTTGGGTGTTCCTTATTTGTGTCCCTATTCCTTAAAAATTCAGGATCAGAAAGATAATCATCTTAAATCTTCTCATTTTAAGATCTTCGTGATCTTCACTCTGCCTTCTAGGTAGTCTGCAGTTGAACAGAAATTAATACCTTTGATTTAGTCAAGATTTTATCTTTGGTTCCTTCTCTATAGGATGTCTCAAATAAGATAAAATATTCTGAATATATTACAGCATTTTAAGGTATCAAATACTACAGTCAAATTTAACCAATTCATACAGAAAGAAAAGCTTCCTCTAAATCTAAACTTTATGTTACTCACAAAAAAAATCAAATCACCTTACCTGATATTGATACCTTGTTTGTATATTTTACATGCATCAGAAGGCAGAATTCGGGAAAGTAAAGGCACTGTATTTTCAAAAAGAAAAGATAAAAAATAATTACCTAAAGTCCTGAGATATTACAAATTTCTTAATTCGAAAAAGAGTAACTTAAACACTTTATTAATTCACTAAAATTGGATAATTTCCTTTAAAATAGTATTTTTCCACTTAAAAATAATATATAAAGAATTCTGAGCAACTCCAAAAATCTATTTAATTTTAATTGCTCAATATATAGTTTACCACTCTGCCCACCTACAAACACAAACATGAATAGCAGAATCAATACAGTGCCACTTTTGGGTACATATTGTAGGCCATTATTATAGATGAGAAAACAGAAAACAGTGCCCTACTACAAGCAAACCATCCTGAATGGGTAACCTGATGAACCTGGACCCTTTCTGATCCTTTAAATATAACCCCATTAAATAGTAGGAAAGGAATGCATATTTTAAAAACACAGGGATATTTAGAGCTCCACAGTCTAATTTGAGTTTGAATTCCAAATATGTGACCTTGGTTAAGCTCACTGCACCTTAGTTTCAAAATCCATAAAATGGAATCATACTATTTACCTACAGATTTCTACATCCAGTATTATTCATATTCACATCACAAGCATATTCTGATATTTTTTATTATTTATTAACTGCTGCATTTTGGGAAATACAAGTTATTCTTTGGATGAATAAATCTGCATACAGCCTATACTAAGCTACCACATACAAAAGAAGAAAAAGCAAAAATGTGAAGCTCAAAATACTTGAAATCAAGATCACATCACATATACACATGTATATAAGAATATGTGGGGGTGCCTGGGTGTCTCAGTTGGTTAAGCGACTGCCTTCGGTTCAGGTCATGATCCCGGAGACCCAGGATCGAGTCCCACATCGGGCTCCCTGCACAGCAGGAAGCCTGCTTCTCCCTCTCTCACTCCCCCTGCTTGTGTTCTCTCTCTTGGCTGTGTTTCTCTCTGTCAAACAAATAAAATCTTTAAAAAAAAAAAAAAAGAGAATATGTGTGTATAAGAAGTATTACATGCATATTTCACAAAATTCAATGTTTTAAAAATGAATGATAAATCAACCTCGGTTAGAAAGAAACAAAAACTTCAGAAATTAAGGGCTAGTTTTTTAGTTAACTTTTTAAAAAGCATCAATATTTTCTAATTAACATAAAAGGTGTATTACTATATCAATGTCTTTTTAAAATTCTTATGCGTCATATAATGCAAAATGTATTTTCAGCATTAAAAAGTCTTCTAGATATTTCATTGTACAAAAATAAGAAACATTACTGCCCAAAGGGAATATCAACTAAGAATTACCCTACTCAAAGAATGTAAGTCATTTTCTTTTTTTTTTTTTTAGTTTCAGAGGTATAATTTAGTCATTTATCAGTTGCATATAACAACCAGCACTCATTACATCAAGTGCCCTCCCTAATATCCATCATCCAATCATCCCTTCCCCACATCCCTTCCCTTCCCCCCACTCCCCTCCAGCAACCCTCAATTTATTTTCTAGAGTTCCATGTCTCTTATGATTTGCCTACCTTTCAATTTTCATTTTATTTTTCCTTCCCTTCCCCTATATTCATCTGTTTTGTTTCTTGAATTACGCATGAGTGAAATCATATATAGTATTTGTCTTTCTCTAATTGACTTGTTTCACCTAGCATAATATCCTCCAGTTCTATCCACGTCATTGCAAAGGCCAAGGTTTCAATCTTTTTGATGGCTCGGTAATCATATCTGATAAAAAATTTTTCCTTATATGAAACAACAGAAGTTGAGACAGCAATAACAGCATTTATCTTATATAAGTGATCAAAGCTCTGCTTTAATGGTCTTTAATCAAGATCCAGTTTTCCTCTCCTTAAGTATTTACTAAAGAATGAAAAAGATAATTAAAAGCATGCTAATCTGTTAATTTAACTTAATTTATTGCATCTTTTGAAATTGCATGGTAACCTATGGTAACAAAATTTAGAATTATATATCAATACTTATTTATCAAAAATCAGAAACATAGCAAAAGAAGAATACAAAGAGAAAAGAAATTTAGGAACTGAGAAGCAAAATTTAATAAAAAGGGAAAAAGGAATATTATAGACAAAAAAAGAGATTTTTTTTTTTTGCTAGATTTTAATACATTCCAAAAGCAATGTATTGGAGCAATTTGCATTTTCCCAATTCTGTGATGTTTTTTTCCTCCCTCATATAAACTAAACAATGAAGTTCTCTGTATCTTAAGTTATCTCAGCATAATCTGAGAGTTTAATGACAGCACTCCAAAGGTAGCATAATTCACTGAACTGAAAAGAGTCTCTACATTTTAATTTTTGTTTTTCTTTTTCAACATTTCCTTGGTGGTTCAGGGTCTTTTCTGGTTCATACGAATTTTAGGATTGTTTGTTCCAGCACTTTGAAAAACGCTGTTGGTATTTTGATCGGGATAGCGTTGAAAGTAGAGATTGCTCTGGGCAGCATAGACATTTGAATAAGTTCTACTCTTCCGATCCATAGGCATGAAATGTTTTTCCATCTTTTTGTGTCTTCTTCAATTTCTTTCATGAGTGTTTTGTAGTTTCTAGAGTATAGATCCTTTACCTCTTTCAGTAGGTTTAATCCAAGGTATCTTATGGTTTTCGGTGCTACTGTAAATGGAATCAACTCTCTAATTTCGCTTTCTATAGTTACACTGTTAGGGTATAGGAAAGCAACTGATTTCTATGCATTGATTTTGTATCCTGCCACATTACTTAATTGCTGTATAGATTCTAGTAATTTGGGTGTGGAGTCTTTTGGGTTTTCCATATAAAATATCATGTCATCTGCTAAGACAGTGAGAGCTTGACTTCTTCTTTGCCAATTTGAATACCTTTTATTTCTTTTTGCTGTCTCATTGCTGTTGCTGTTACAGGTATTAAGGAGGGTACAGATTGCATGGAGCACTGGGTGTTGTACGCAAACAATTAATCATGGAACACTACATCAAAAACTAATGATGTAATGCATGGTAACTAACATAACATAACAAAAAAATTTTTTATTTTGCTGTCATTTATACCTTGATCTTTTTTTTTTTTTTTTTAAAGATTTTATTTATTTGACAGAGAGAAACACAGCCAGAGAGGGAACACAAGCAGAGGGACTGAGAGAGGGAGAAGCAGGCTTCCCGCCGAGCAGGGAGCCTGACGTGGGACTCGATCCCAGGTCTCCAGGATCATGACCTGAGCCGAAGGCAGTCGCTTAACCAACTGAGCCACCCAGGCGCCCCTATACCTTGATCTTAAGAACAGTTTCTAAACCTTATGTTTTCCATCTATAACACACAATAGTCTCAAATACAAAATGGATATTCTGTAGATTATGAGATAAACTTTTAAACCTCTTAGTTTTCCTGTTTAAATGTGCTATATAGGGGCACCTGGGTGGCTCAGTTGCTTGGTGCGACTGCCTTCAGCTCAGGTCATGATCCCGGAATCGAGTCCCACATCGGGCTCCCTGCTCAGCGGGAAGCCTGCTTCTCCCTCTCTCACTCTCCCTGCTTGTGTTTCCTCTCTGGCTGTGTTTCTCTCTGTCAAATAAATAAAATCTTTAAATATATAAATAAATAAATAAATAAATAAATATGCTATATACACAAAGCTAAATCTGATGTCATGATTATTATGATACTATAAATTATTCAATGCTTTTATAGTATGTATAAAAAGGGCTTTCTTCAAAAATATAGTTTCATTTCATCCATACCAAAATAAAGTTTACAATATCTGTGGCAGTTATTATCCCCATTTGAAAATGAAGACACTAAGGCTCAGCAAAGACAAGTGATTTCCCACATCAGATAAGAGCCAGTATTTCTGATTCTGATTTAAAACTCTTCTATATTTAAAAACCTAAGCTGGAATAGTTTAGCTTACTTGCTATTAACCAAGTCTAAAGTTATTTTCATCCAAACACTAAATATAACAGTATGAGAAAAAGTGCACATGCTCCACTATCTCTAATTAAACCTAATCCTGGAACTCAGTATTTCCTAACTTTCCCTTATTTCTGGGTTGCCCTTTTATTTTTTTTAATATCAGGTTGTTTTGTTTTGTTTTTGTTTTTGTTTTTAAAGATTTTATTTATTTATTTGACAGAGGGAGAGATCACAAATAGGCAGAGAAAGAGGGGGAAGCAGGCTCTCTGCCAAGCAGAGAGCCCAACGTGGGACTTGATCCCAGGACCCTGAGATCATGACCTGAGCCAAAGGCAGAGGCTTAACGCTCTGAGCCACCCAGGCGCCCCTCGGGTTGTTGTTTTTGTTTTTTTTTTTTTTAAACAAAGTGTCATGTTCATGTAGCATTTTATGTTTGCAAAGGGAATTTATAAGTTCTTCCTTCTTTTCTTTTTTTAAGTAAGCTCCATGCCCAACATGGGTCTTGAACTCACAACCCTGAGATCAAGAGCTATATGTTCTACCAACTAAGCCAGCCAGGTGCCCCAAGATTAGGGGTTTTGACAGTGGAAAGAAACACTCCTAAACTTTAGATAAAAGCTGACTGATCAAATCTAACAATAGGGAATATCCTGTGTTTTTTTAAATCCAAAGTATCTATATTACATCTAGCCAATGAGCTTAGTTTTTAGAATTACACATGACATCTAACCGTGATATGCTAGTAGTTTTAACAGGAAATCAGTAAAATCCTTTATCAACAATGAAACAGATGTGCTGACTTTTTTGCATCAAAGTCAACTGCCCAAAGAAGCAATACTTTCAACAAACACCATAGTGGTTATGTCATAAATGTGATTATGCAACTTTTATAAAGTTTATAACTATAGACATATGTACAATTTCAGCAGTGATTACATCCATTTCTGTTTCTTCATATAATTGAAATGTTACTTTTAAAAATATTTTAAAACATTAGCTCTGCAAGATAAATTGACTATTTTAGAATTTAAACTACTAACAATTTCTTGAGAATCAGTTAAAGAGCCAATATACTCAAGGGACTACCCTGAATATAAGATTGCCAAGCAGGCATGGTTTCTACAGATGGAAAAAAAAAATGGTTAAAAAAATAGTATTCAGGCTTTACACCAATCTGAATTGGAGTTCCTTTATTTTACAAAGATACTACAAACCTTTTTTTCCCTCAGTGTTCTAAAACACCTGGACTCTGAATGATACATAAAGCATAGGCCTACAACGTAACAAAATCATGTGTGATTTTGATGGAGCCAAAACTAACCTAACTAAGCTAGAGTTGTAGCAATGTTGGAAACAATTGATTACATTAGAAGTCAAAACTTTACATTTAGTGATTAAACACACTACAAAAATATTAATCATTTATGCTATGCATTATGTACTTGTTAAAGTACTTCCTCATGAACCAATATGGAAAGATGCCTATGATACATTATGTAAAATTGACAAACTGCATAATGATATAATGGCATGATCCCATTAAAAAATAATTATGAGGATATATATACATATATGTATGTATTTGTATGTATACATACATGCACACAGACACCGTATAAACTTTGAAAAGGGTCTGAAAGCACTCAATGAACAGTAGTGGTCAATATCTGGTTAGTCTGATGATGATTTTGGGTATAAATATCACTAAGCATTCAAATACCTTTGTAACACAAATTAATGCAGATGCTTTAAAAATTACATGTAGGTTCACTATATCCAAGCCTATGTACAGATTACACTGTTTTTAAATCTTCAAAAAAACACCCCATTTAGTCGTTTTAGTAGTTGCTTAATTAGTAAAGGTCACTAGCATCAAACTCCTATTTAGACATTAAGTTTTTCTCCCTAAATAGACTGAGGTTTAAAATGGGAAGGAGGGAAAATTACCTTGCCAAGACAAATCATTAAATGACTGCAAAATATCTAGGGATTAAGGTTTTATAAATAATGTGCAGCCAGTATGTTAAGTAGCTATAAAGTATACAATAAAAGTGGCAAAAATGATTGAAAGATGACAAAATGTACAAAATCATAATGTTAACTGAATTCTTCTCATTCAGGGATCTAATTACTATATTACGAACCTCCTTAAATTCAGTAATTTAATAATCCTATAATTATTCTCTTCCCTTTGAGAATTCCTTATATTTATCAGAATATTCAAACTTTCATTTTGTTTTTTTAAAAAAAGACAATTTTCAATCTTAAAAATAAGATTTTTGAAAGTTACTAGTTAGGTTGGGATAATTAAGCATTACTATAGGGCTTTACTACCATTACATTCAATGTAATGAAAAATATTTAATTTTTCTTAGAGCAAATATCAAATTTGCTAACATTTCTATTTAATAGCTATTTTTGCAATTGCATTTCTGCATGTGTACCTATTTTACAGTAAAACACAGCACACTCTTACCCCAGCTTTGAAAATCCCAGTGAAGTTCCAGATAAAAGTCACCTAGCTGAGAACCAAAATATAAATAATTACTGAATGCACCATAGTTTAACAGCTCTTATATCTACTGAATATTTTGCTTTTTAAAAAAAAAAATCTATTAACACTAAAGGTCTATAGACAGGAATAGAAAGTAGTTTCAATTTTTGGAATTGGAGGAAAAAATATGGTTAAATTACTCAAAACATTACAATAGTTATGTTTATTATATATTATAATATATTATACTTATCTGTAAAGGAAAGTATGCACCAACTGTAGATTTTACAAGAATATTTTAACCACACTGAAACATATCCGAAACTGACAGGCATTTAAACTGGTATCAATAAATAGTCCATTTCTCAGCATAACCAAAATGACAATAATAACTATAACTGTAAAAACAGCTACAACTTTAGATGTTATAAAATATGTTATAAAATATGACTTCCAAAATGACTATTTGTGCAATCTCATAATGGACTAAGAAAATGACACACCAAAATAAAAAAGAAACTTTTTCTATAAAGTGGTAATACAAATTTACTAAATCTGAAATATGAAATTACATCATATGAGATGTAGTCTGTACTTTACAAATCAGAAGCTAGAGAGCAAAGCCTATAGCTGTTAAGAAACCTACTGTGATCAAATATTAAAAAAAAAAATTTCTCTCTTGCAATATAAAATCAAAAAAGCATACTTCAGAGGAGACACAGTTCACACAATAGGTCTATCTCCCACAGTTCTTTCAGACATCAAACATACAGTGAACAAAAATAAGAGAAAACAAAGCTCTCTTCCTTTCTGTGCCAGCACACCCAGCTCTTACATCAGGATGTAGGATAGACAAAAAGAGTTTTGTTATATAAAGAAAATGCTGTTCCTGGAACAGATAGTGGCTTCAGCTCTTAGGGAATCTTCCAACCCAAAGGAAAAAGAAAAATTGTTGCCATTAATTATGAGCTACTTCCTTTGTTCCTAGAGCTCTTACCTAATTGATTGAAAACAGTATTTCTTCATCTAGTTTCCTGGTTCAAAGTAAAGGGTGCTTCCATAGGATTAAATTTACCCATTATAATCAGGATATTTTGTTTTATCATTATTGCTCAGTTCAAACGGGATTTTTACCATTTCTTGACTCTTAATAATCCAGCAATTAGACTTCATTTTTAAAATGCTTAAAAATATATTTATAATTTACTATTTAGGTACAAGATTAGCAAAGAGATATAACCTACCTCTTTTAGGGCTTTTAATAATCGAGGTCGTTTTTCTTCAACACTTTCCCTGGATTGCTGCTTAAGCTTCCTTAAAAGAGCTGTAACTGAAGTTTAAGTCAAAAAAAATCTTTTTAATTTAAAATGTATTTCTCCATGTGAGACTGTCAATTATAGCTCAATTGAAAAAAATTTATACACAAAAAACCTTTTGGCATATTAGAAAACATGTCTATACAAAGACATAAATAGAGACATTATAAATATTAGTAAGTTTAATAAAACGGTTATGAACCCCAAAGAAAACTGAGAAGAGATATACTTTTCCTAGTCTTTAATTATCAGTGAGGATTCACCTGAATGAGTCAAGATTAACCAATCTCAGATGATACAACGTCCTGTTGTAATACTGATCTAAAAGATCTCAAAGACAGATCTCAAAAATCCCACTGGATATTAGTTTTTTTTGTTGTTGTTGTTTTTTTTTTTTTTAAAGATTTTATTTATTTAACAGAGAGAAACACAGCTAGAGAGGGAACACAAGCAGGGGGAGTGAGAGAGGGAGAAGCAGGCTTCCTGCCGAGCAGGGAGCCCGATGTGGGACTCGATCCTGGGTCTCTGGGATCATGACCCAGGCAAGCTGAAGGCAGTCGTCCAACCAACTGAGCCACCCAGGCGCCCCGGGATATTAGTTTTATAAAAATGTAATTATTTGTAATTATTACTGGGTATATCTGTTTTTTTCTCTCCAGAGATTGTACTCTCAAAGACCACCATTCAGCAGAAAAAATACAAAAACAAATCCTATTTTATCCGTGAAAAGAACTTTTGAATCCAGTAAAAACTGAAGCCCTCCATGGTGTTTTCTCATTGGTTCAGACTGAGATTTAAACACATTGCCTAACTGCAAACCCCAGCTTTACTAATTATTAGCTACATGTAAATGGACAAGTTACTTAATTTCCCTAAATTTCAGGTTCTTTTTTTCATTTGCCAAGTAAAAAATAAAGCAAAATCTATATGGAATTTCTGTAAAGGGTCAATATAAATTGCTTACTACTGTGCCTGCAATTAAGTAAATGTAATTTTTACCTATTGGAGTAAAGGTCTAAAATTGACTAGCAAGCATCAATCAGTCCCTAACATTTATTGAAATAAGGGAAAATATCAGACTTAAATGAAATAAGCCTAACAAAAGAAGACAGAAAATATGCACTGGGGGAAAAATATGTATATCACTAAATGCTGACTTATATATACCTGAATATATATATATTCATATACATTAAAAATACTGTTATTTTTACTATTTTATAATATGCATTCTTACAAACTACATAAAGCCTTAAGTGGAATACAGAAGCAAAAGGTAAAGCTTGAACTAGATTTGTTTTGTGTATAATGGGCAATTTAGGATAAACCCGGAGAATAATCTGGAAAACGGTGGAATTTATTCTTACCTTGAACCACAGTTCTTACCATAACTCCACTGTATTTTAAAGAGTCAAAAATCAAAGAACAAATTTAAATTATTCATGGTCTTTTGGAAGAACAGAAGAGGCTGAGATGAGATCTAGAAGCCACAGTGTGCGATCTCATCTCATCATACAGTCCTACAACTAGCTTTGTGACATAGGTCTATAGTTTCCAAACACAAGTCTACATTTCAGTGCCCAACTGTTCAAATTCTCAGTGATATGCAGTAAAATGAATATTTTTTTCAATTTAAAGAACTATTCTTTCTGCTATTTTTGGTTTCAAAAATGCCTTTTTTTTAATGAAATGGTGATCACAGCAAGAAAGTAATTATCTTTTTTTTAGTTTCTACATGCTAAAATGAACTGTTAACTACTCCATATCAATCCTCAAATACAATTTTTTTCTGGTCTCTGAAATTCAAATAGTCTGAGAACCAATGACCTGGATAATCATTAAACTTCTTTCCAGATCCAAATTTGCATCAATCTGGCCAACCTCATGTTTGTTTGATTTAACATTAATATCAAAGCTATATTACCCAAAGGCAGTAGAATTCTTTTTATAATTCTTCTCCACTATAAACTCAAGTATTTTAATAAATCTTCCTTGCCTTTAAGGAAGGCAATTTGCCTTCAAATTCAAACAAACCTGTGTAAACGTAAAGAATTCAATTTATAAATAGAAAAGATATCTTAATGAAAAGCAGATGTATTTTTCCCCAGGTAAATACATTGAAACTGACTGAATGCACATAGTAAATAACAGTTACATTAAAATGGCCAAACATTATTAAAAACATCGTGACAAAGAGATACACATTACATTAAAAAATAACGTCAACTCAAACTTTCTTATGGAAACAGAAAGAAACCTTGAGAATGCAATTAGACAAAATTTGCAACATGTTTTTGTTAGATCAGGATTTGTACGCCCATACTGTAAGAATCATATTAACGATGACTGATAATAAGGATAAAATTAGCTTTAGAGGATTTAGATGGTATTAGAATTCATACAAAGACTCAAATAAAGAACTCCAATAAACCACAACTTATTTAGCTTTCTCTTTCTTTTTCCATACAAAGTACTTTTAAAATATTCAGTTGCTTATGCCTAAAACCTTTGGAAATATGCCCTTCTGCTCCAAGAATCACTTAAATCTGTATTTTCTGCCCTCCACTTCCTTCTATGCTCCAGAATAATTATTTCCCACTTCTTACGTAGAAAGTTCTGTGCATGTACCATAGATAACTCAAACTCAACAAATCTAACATCAAATTAATTAAATCCCAGACTGATAGCTCTCTGATACTGACCTAGGCTGATCACTATTCACCACATAATGATCATAAGGCAGAAAAGCAACATAATCTTGAAATTTTATTAACTCTAAAGTGAAATAATTTTTTCAAGTTTATTTTTTTGTAATCTCTACACACACTTGGGGTGCTCAAATTCACGATCCTGAGATCAAGAGCTAACTGTGTTTCTGACTAAGCAACAAGGTGCCCTCCCCAAGTGAAATAATTCTAAATAGTCTCTGAAAAATACAGTACCATCTCACTGTTCTAGATCACAAAAACATCAGCAGAAATCGGGCCAAAAAAGAAATAGGTCACAGTTTTTGCTAATAATTTATAATATCAGATTATATTTTACTAATTAGATAATATTTCAGTAAGAATTATATTAGATTATCTCTAATTTTTCAAATGTCATTTCCTACGCCCAGAAAATTTTAATGTAATTAAACTAATTAATGTAATTAAACTAAGTAATCAAAAACTTAAATCATAGTATTTAAAACAATTTCAAAGTACAGACCCATTTAATACCATTATAGATACATCCATATATTTCTAAATATGTATCTTAAGAATTGTTAAATTTACTATTCTTTAAGTTAGCAGTTAAATATTTCATATGATGGAAAATAATTTTTAAAAAACATTGAATAATTATGGATATATAGTGATACAAAATTGGCAATGGAATACTATTCAGAATGATTATCTAAGACATCACTCTAGAGAAGAAAATCACTTTAAAGGCAGATCTCAACTACTATGAGCCTCAATTTTTTACATTAAACTCTAGTAACTGATTTTTCAAGAAAATGGTTTCTTGGCCTTCCCAATAGATTATAAGTACCTAAAGAACAGAAACTATGGCTTCATTCTCCACATCTTACTACATATACATGCTTTATAGTAAGAACTTAGTAAATATGCACTGACTCTAAATAAAAGTTATGTGACAGTCACATAAGTCTCAATGTGTCAGAAACACAGGAGTCCATCTGGTTTCCTCTTCATTCCACGAATGGGTTAGAAACACCAGAGAAAGTTCGTTTAGATTGGTTGCTACAACTTTTAATTTATTCTCAGTTTGTTAAATCTGTACATGTTTTTGACTTTTCCTTGACATAATTCTATTATTATGGTTTCTTACTCTCATAAGAGTCTCTTGATTTTGTCCAAAAAGGACAACTGTCAATAACAACAACAAACATATAAATACTTATATAATTGTTAAATCATCATAACTTTATCTCATTAAATCCTAAAGCGCAAATGTAACTTCACCATTAAAAGCTGCCCAAAATGTGCAGGAAGTCCACAAAGATGTAGTATGTGGTTACATATAAAACTAAAACATAAGAGCCCAAAATGTGGTATCAAATAGAACTAAATCCAGATAACATCCTAAGGATGTTCAATCTTGATGCACTTCTTTAATAAAACTGCCCAATTTTTTACAGTTCCTTCCACAAGTCAAGCTTTAGTTATTTTCAACCTCAAAGTGTAAAAAGATATTACCAGAAAGAATATGTTCATTCATCCAGATTTCAATTTTATAAAATTCTCAACTATTGAGATGTGCCTGACAAAAATAAAACCTATATATGAAGTTGAAAATTAAAAAAACTTAGGAATAGGAGAAGGGTAGGAGAGTAACTGAACACTTTGTGTACTGTGAGAAAACGTGACTTTTTTTTTTGAAATTCGCAAAGACTAAAACAAAGAACTTGCTTCTCACTTTCAGCAAAGCCTATTCTCACCAATTAAAGCAAAAAGATAACTGTTATAGCACACTGTGATTATTTTCAGTTCCAATTAATATTCCATATAATTAAGTAGCTGCCAGAAAGGACAATCAGGTCTCAGTGCTTTTAAAAATCCTCCATATTGGGCGCCTGGGTGGCTCAGTGAGTTAAAGCCTCTGCCTTCAGCTCAGGTCATGATCTCAGGGTCCTGGGATCAAGGCCTGCATCAGGCTCTCTGTTCAGCAGGGAGCCTGCTTCCTCCTCTCTCTGCCTGCCTCTCTACCTACTTGTGATCTCTCTGTCAAATAAATAAATAAAATCTTAGAAAAAAAAATAGGAGCTTTCATTTAAAAAAAAAAAATCCTCCATATTGAATAAATAAAACAATGGAAGACTATCAGTAGAGCAGAATTCTGTAAAGGAAAAAAAAATTATAAACAAAATACCTGTAAACATGATTCCTCAATTCTTTTTGTGTATTATCCAATATCCAAGTTCCTGAGTCATGAATAGTTCACATATAAGTTTATAAATAACTACAAACATTTCATACTATGGAAAGTTACACTAAATGAAAATTATATCAAACACATCACTTCGTATTTTTAGAGTTTATATCAAAAACAGTAATTTATATTGCTTACTCATCTGTCTATCTCCATAGCTGATGGCTTCCGCCAGAGGGCTCCATCCCTGAGCATTTTTCACCTTTACTGGAGCATTGTGAGCCAAAAGTAAATGGGCACATTCTGAAACATGAAGTGATAATAATATGAAACATCATGTAATTTTTAGAATCCCTAAATATATAATTATTTAGAAATTTAAGAAACCAATGTAATATAAATAAATCTATAGCATAAACACTGTACTATAAAGAAAAATAATTTTACAAGTCCTATATCTAAACAAGGTTATTTCAGAACCTCAGATTCAAAAAGTATTCATTCTATTATTTAAAAATAAATTGCATCTCCCCAAACAAGTACTATGTTCCTTAATAATTACTCCTACGAGTATTTTGAGAATATTTCCATAGTCTAAAAGATAATCCAGGATCCCTAAGAGTAATTTATATCAAAATTGGACACATGTAATGTCAAGTGGAAAGTTCCTAATTTATTTCAGAAAAAAAAGGGCTTTCATAAAGGACCAGTAATGTTTCCATAAACCCTTATTTTTCAAATGTTATAATTCTTTTACTTCAGGAAAACATCCAAAAGAGAAAAAATCTGTTTATGATTCCAAGGACAAAGCTGGACAGTTTTTCTAGTAATCAAAAGAAGTCTAAGGTATTGACCCTTGGATAATCTTCTTAAAAACTAGAAATTAAAAGTATATTAATGGGCAAAACATTCAAAACTGAGCTCCTGGGAAATTTAGGATGGCTATCCATTATAAATTTCCTAAAGGAATGACTCATTCATTCTATCATTCAGCAAATATTTACCAGGTGCCTATTATATGCCATTTCTAAGCACTAAGTAAGCAGTGAGAAGATAAGGTCTTATTATCAGAGAGCTTAGATCCTTTGTTAGAAGAAAATAAGTAAACTAAGTTAAAAAAAAAAAGTCAGATAATGATTAAGTGCTTTGAAGGAAATAAGGGTTTTTATGACAGTCTCATGTAGTTGAGCACAGGTGGAAGAAGAATGTTAGTTATAGATGGAATACTATACCAGCATATAGCAGTAGGAATAACTATACTAAGTTTTAATAGATTGAAGCAAAATAAATATAGACATTTCACAAAGGTGCTTAAGAAAGTCTACAGCAGTATATAAGGAATATAGGTACAAGAGAGGCTCCTGGGTAGTGAGAGTAAGCCCCACATCGGGCTCTGTGATGGTGTGGTCTGCTTAAGACTCTCTCTTCCTCTGCCCTTCCCCCCACCTTTACTCCCTCTCCCGTTACCCCAAAAAGGAGAGAGAGACAGAGAGAGACAGAGAGAATATATATACAAGAATATATATTCTGGCAGTTTATAATGGTAAATACACGGGAAACTAAATGAATACCCACTGGGAGGGAATGACTGACTAACATGATGCATCTATACCACTAGACTAATATACAGCCATTTTTTAAGAATAATGTCATATCAAAAGGACAAAGGAACTAGGCCAAATGGGCAGCTACTGACCAAATTTGAGACACTGAGCATCAAAACAAATAATGATTAGTTATAATATATCAAACTGAAAACAATCAATTACAAAAAAAAAAAAAGGCCAGCTAATAAAAATAGAATAAATGGTAGAATTTGAAAATCAGTATATTACAACCCCAAAGTAATAACTGATTTAGGCAAATGTCCTCAATGAATGCTAAAGCCACTATATAAAATGCTATGGTGCTGGAAAGTAGGATATTCACATGATACCAAAGTATTATCCTAAAATCACTTACTAATTACAAAGAGAAAAATGTTCTTTTCCAGTGAAGATATCTGGAGATCATCAGCTTGAACAAGTGACCAAATGTGGTGGCATTAATAGTGGCATAACTTGACATTATTTGTTTCTAATGTGATATAAAGTTCATAACATCACCTATGCAGTATTCTTTCCAGAATACTTAACTTGAATCAAATCAAGCCTTGATACCCAATTTTTAATTTACAGAAAAGATACAAGATATGGAACAAGTTAAATTACATTATGAGAAAATAATCAGGCAAACCTGAGATGAGAAACATTCTGTAAATTCTATTCAAAAAGTGAAGTACAAAGGAAGAAGAAAAAGCAGGCAAACTCTTCTAGATTAAAATAAAGTGACATAACAACCAAATGCAATGAGTAAATCTTAAATGGTTCTTGATTCAAAATAAAGCACATATAAAAGAAATTTTTGGAACTGGAAAAATTAAAATATAGATTAGATATTAGAGATCATAACAATATTATTAATTTTCTTAAGTGTGATAATGAGAGGGGAGCCTGGGTGGCTCAGTCAGTTAAGTATCTGCCTTCAGTTCAGGTCAGGATCCCAGGGTCCTAGATCAAGCCCTATGTTGGGCTCTCTGCTTAGCAGGAAGCCTGTTTTTCCCTCTCTCTGCCTGCCGCTCCCCCTGCTTGTGCGACCGCTCTCTCTCGCTCTATCAAATAAATAAAATCTTTTTTTAAAAGAAAGTGTTTAAAAGATAATGATATTGTGGTTATGAAAGAGAATGTCCTTATTCTTAGAGAGGCATGCTAAGGTATATGGTGGTAAAATGTCATGTCTACATCAAACTTTCAAATGATATAGCAAAAATAATATATAACACCAAGAGAAAAACAACCTACTGAACCTAGGTAGAGTATTAGAATGTTCACTGTGATCATTGAATCATTCTGAATACCTAGGAACTTGACCTGAGGGCTGATAGAACAAACCACAAAACTAGAGGGAGGGAAAAGGCCACATCAAGGAAGGTGGGAAGTGCAAAGAAGTAGTTTGAAAGAGAATAGGATCGTGGGTACTGCAGAGGGGAGACAGCCCTGGTTACAGAGAAAGGTGAGAAAGTAGAGCACACAGGGATAAGCACAAGAACACTTCCCCAAAACCACTGGCTGGGAAAATGAGAGGGGCTGATTCTCATGAAGTTTTGCAATCAGCAGATCTCAAAGACTGGAGTTTTGGAGGTCCCGGCCTTGGCAAGCAAAAAGACCTGAGGGCACTGCCCTACTGCTGGACAGAAGGCTGGCATGCAACCCTTGGGAAGATGGCACAATCTGAGGATCAGCTAGGATATGGGGGAAGACTGTTCACTCTTCCTGAAATGCATCTGTGACAGCATTGCTTCTCTGTAGACAAAGGGGCCCACGGGCACCATTTCATCCCTCCATCCCTCAGCATAAGTGCAGAGGCTAACCTCGGCACTGGACACTAGCTGTTTAGCCTGCTTTGCTCCAAATACCACAGCCCTGCATGCTGGCACCACTGCCCTTGTGGGTCAAACCTGTGTCAGTCCCAGGGCAGCAAGACCCCTACCCAGAAGACCAGCACAGGTCCCTGCCATGCAAGGTCCCTAAAGTTCAAAGTTTTAAAAGTAAGCAGACCTAGGGGCACCTGGGTAGCTCAGCTGGTTAAGCATCCAACTCGTGCCTTCGACTCAGGTCATTATCTTCAGGTCCTGAGATTTAGCCTGCATCGAGTTTGCACTCATTGACAGTTTGCTTGAGATTCTCTACCTCTCCCCACTCACATGTGCATGCTCTCTAAATAAACAAATAAATGAATGAATGAATAAGTATATAAAAATAAAATCTTAAAAGTAAGCAGGCTTGGCTATGATAGAGTCCAAAGTGCATAGTGCTGCTCCAGGCAGGCAAATAACCTGGAAACAGTGTGAAAACAGGGATCTCAAAAATGGCTAGGACACATGAGGGGAAATGATTTGCTTTTCTGGGAGGGCTTCCCTGAGAGCAGCAAGCATGGACTCCCCTCTCCAGGGATATAGGAGTTGGCTGGAGCCATTTCCTTCCCCTGTCCCTTAGAAGAAACCAACCTCAATAAACAGCACAGCACCAACACTAGCTGCTTAACCTACTTACACCAGGTTCTCCCCCACCCACTCTGCTGGTACTGCTTTTCTCAGGCAAGTGTGTCCAATGACCAGCACACCAGACCCTTCCCCACAGAAGACCAGCACAAACCCACACACACACCACGTCTACTGACTACAGAGTTCTGCAAAGCTTCAACTCCAGTGGAAATAGCATCAGGTCTTATTTAATAAGCAGACTAGAGCACACCTAGTTAAAATTCGTCACACTCTGGCCAAGGTCTAAACACTGCCCACTGCAGGCAAGGAGAGCCTCTGCAGAGAACTGACCTGAGGGAAAAGGCAGAGAACACACAGCAGCAGAGGGCAGGCAGCACATACCAGAGGCACTTCCTGAAGTGTCAGACCCTGGACATTATATGACCTCTTCTTCATAAAGCCATTACTCACAGGAGCAGAAAACATAACAGGATTTTCTAACACAAAGAAAAAGACAGAGACCTATACAAAATGCTAAGATGGATGAATTCATCCCAAAAGAAAAAAACAAGGAAAGGTCACAGCCAGAGATCTAATCAAAAGAGACATAAGTCAATAGGCCTGATACAGAATTTAAAAGCAACAATGATAAGACTACTTGTTGGGCTCGAGAAAAAAAATAGAAAACATTAAAAGACCCTTATCATAGAAATAAAAGAACTAAAAAACAATCAGGCAGAAAGAAAAAAATGCAATACCTGAGATGTAAAACTGAGTGGATGTAAAGACAAGGGCAGAAAAGCAGGAATGAGTAAGTGAAACAGAAGATATAGTTATGGAAAATGGGGCATGTAGGTGGCTCAATTAGTTAAGTGTCTGTCTTCAGCTCAGGTCATGATCCCCGGGTCCAGGGACTAAGTCCCACACGGGATTGAGTCCCACATGGGGCTCCCTGCTCAGTGAGGAGTCTGCTCCTCCCTCTCCCTTTGCCCCTCTTCTGGCTTATGCTCTATCTTGCTCACTCTTTCTCAATTAAATAAATCAAATCTTTAAAAAAAAAGAATTATGAAAAATAATGAAACTGAACACAAAGAAAGAGCTATGGAACACAAGTAGACTTAGGGAACTCAGTGACTCCATCAAATGTAGTAATATTTGTATCATAGGAGTCTCAGAAAGAGAGGGAAGAGGGAGCAGAAGGTGTGAGGAAATAATAGCTGAAAACTTCTCTAACCTGGGGGAAAAAAACAGATATAAAAATCCAGGAGGCACAGAGAACTACCATCAAAATCAACAAATCAGGTTAACAGCAAGAAATATTGTAGTTAAAATTGCAAAATACAGTGATAAAGAAAAAATCCTAAAAGCATCAAGACAAAGGAAGTCCCTAACTTACAAGGAAAGACCAATAAGTTACCAGCAGATCTCTCCAACAGAAACTTGAGAAGCCAGAAGCCAGTGGCATGATATATTCAACATGCTGAATGGGAAAAATCTGCAGCAAAGAATACTCTATCCAGCAAGACTATAATTCAAATTAGGAAAGATAAAGAGTTCCCCAGATGAACAACAGCTAAAGGACTTTGTGAACATTAAACCAGCCTGCAAAAAATATTAAAGGGGGCTCTTCAAGTGGGAAGGAAAGACCAAAATGACAAAGACTAGAAATGAACAGAGAAAAATCTCCAGGAACAATGACAAAAAAAGTAATAAAATGGCACTAATTTGTGCCAATAATTATTCTGAATATAGTTGGACTAAATGCTCCAATCAAAAGACACAGGATGTCAGAATGAATTAAAAAAAAAAAAAAACAAGATCCACCTACATGTTGCCTACAAGACTCATTTTGGAGTCTTGTAGATTGAAAGTGAGAGGACAGAGAAACATTTATCATGCAAATGGACACCAAAAGAAAGCCAGAGTGACAATACTTATATTAGACAAATTAGATTTTAAATCAAAGACTATAACAAGAGATGAAGGGCACTGTATCATTAATAAAGGGGACTATCCAACAAGAAGTCCTAACGATGGTAAATATTTATGTCCCTAATGTAGGAGCACCCAAATATATAAAAAATAACAAACATAAAAGAACTCATTGATAAATAATATAATAATAGTATTATTGGTAGTTTATAGTTTCTAGGAATTTCAGATCATCTGATTTGTTGGCATATAATTTTTCATAATATTTTGTTATATTTGTATTTCTGTGGCATTGGTTATTTCTCCTTATTTGCGGCTTTATTTATTTGGGTCCTTTCTCTCTCTCTCTTTTTAAAAAACTCTGGCTAGGTGTTTATCAATTTCATTAATTTTATTATTTCTCTTCCTCTTACATCAATGGACCCCACTTACATCAATGGACAGATCATCTAAGCAGAAGATCAACAAGGAAACATTCGCTTTGAATGATACACTGGACCAGACAGACTTAATAGATACATTCAGAACATTTCATTCTAAAGTAGCAAAACATTATGTTCCTTTCAAGTGTACATGGGACATTCTCCAGAACAGATCACATACTAGGTCACAAATCAGGCCTCAATAAATAAGAAAAGACTGAGATCATACCATGCAAATTTTCTGACCAAAACACTATAAAGCTTCAAGTCAACCATAAGTAAAGATTTGGAAAGACCACAGATCCATGGAGGTTAAAGAAAGTGCTACTACAGACTGAACAGGTCAACCAGAAAGTTAAAGGAGAAATTAAAAAAAATACAAGGGAACAAATAAACATGAAAGTACAATGGTCCAGAACATTTGGGACACAGCAAAAGCAGTCATAAGAGGGAGTATACAGCAATACAGGCCTACCTCGAGGGGCAAGAAAAATCTCAAATAAATAACCTAAACTTATACCTAAAAGAGCTAGAAAAAGAACAACAAACAAAGCCTACAGCCAGCAGAGGAAGAGAAATAATAAAGATTAAAGTGGAAAATGATATAGAAAATTAAAAAAAACAACAGTAGAACAAATCAATGAAACCAGAAGCTGGTTCTATGAAAAAATTAATGAAATTGATAAACACCTAGCCAGACTTTTTTAAAAAGAGAGAGAGAGAAAGGACCCAAATAAATAAAGCCGCAAATAAGGAGAAATAACCAATGCCACAGAAATACAAATATAACAAAATATTATGAAAAATTATATGCCAACAAATCAGATGATCTGAAATTCCTAGAAACTATAAACTACCAAAACTAAAGCCAATAAGAAACAGAAAATTTGAACAAACTATTAACCAGCAAAGAAATGGAATCAGTCATCAAAAGTCTCCCAATAAACAAAAGTCCAGGACCAGATAGTTCCCAGGGAAGTTCTACCAAGCATTCAAAGAAGAGTTACTACCTATTCTTCTCGAACTATTCAAAAAAATAGAAATGGAAGGAAAACTTTCAAACTTATTCTGACTCCAGCATTATCCCAATTCTAAAACCAAACAAAGGGGCACCTGGGTGGCTCAGTTGGTTAAGCGACTGCCTTCGGCTCAGGTCGTGATCCCAGAGACCCGGGATCGAGCCCCACATCGGGCTCCCTGCTCGGTGGGAGGCCTGCTTCTCCCTCTCTCACTTCCCCTGCTTGTGTTCCCTCTCTGGCTGTGTTTCTCTCTGTCAAATAAATTTAAAAAAAAAAAATCTTTTAAATAAATAAATAAATAAATGAATGAATATAAAAATAAAAATAAATAAAACCAAATAAAGACTCTATTAAAAAAGAGAACTATAGGCCAATATTCTTAATGAACATGGGTGAAAAACTTCTCAACAAAATACCAGTAAATCAAATCCAACAGTATATTAAAGAATCACTCACCATGTTCAAGTGGGACTTATTCCTGGGCTGCAAGGGTGGTTCAATATTCACAAATCAATCAATATGATACACCACAATAAAAGAAAGGATAAGAACCATATGAGCCTCTCAATAGATGCAGAAAAGCCATTTGACAAAGTACAACATCCATTCATGGTAAAAAACCATCAACAAAATAGGGTTAGAGGGAATATAACCTCAACATAATAAAGGCCATACATGAAAAAAAGGACAGCCAATGTTTTTCTCAATGGGGAAAAGATGAGAGCTTTCCCTCTACCATCAGGAACAAAACAGGGATGTCCACTCTCACCAATTATTTAACATAGTACTGAAAGTCTTTGGTTCAGCAATCAGACAACAAAAATAAAAGGCATCCAAAATCAGCAAGAAGAAGTCAAACTTTCAGTATTGGCAGATGACATGATACTCTACATAGAAAATCCAAAAGACTCAATCAAAAACCTGCTAGAACTGATACGTGAATTAAGTAGTCTCCCCAGGATACAAATTCAATGTACAGAAAACTGTTACATGTCTATACACTAATAGTGAAGCAGCAGAAAGAAAAATCAAGGAATCAATCCCATTTACAATTGCATCAAAATCAAAATCACAAGATGGCTAGGAATAAATCTAACCAAAAAGGTAAAAGACCTCTATTCTAAAAACTGTATTACACTGAGGGAAGAAATTGAAAATGACACAAAGAAATGGAAAGACATTCCATCTTCATGGATAGGAAGAACATATATTGTTAAAATGTCTATACCACCCAAAGCAATCTACACATTTAATGCAATCCCTATCAAAATACCAACAGCATTTTTTACACAGCTGGAACAATCCTAAAATCTGTATGGAACCACAAAGGGCTCCAAATAGCCAAAACAACACTGAGAAAGAAAAGCAAAGCTGAAGGCTTCACAATTCTGGACCTCAAGTTATATTACAAAGCTGTATTGATCAAAACAGTATGATTCTGGCACAAAAGTAGACACACATATCAATGGAACAGAATACAAAACCCAGAAATGGACCCACAACTATATAGTCAACTAATCTTCATCAAAGCAGGAAAGAATATCCAATGAAAAAAAAAGACAGTCTCTTCAACAAACAGTGTTGGGGAAACTGGACAGCAAAACGCAGAAGAATGAAATTGGACCACCTTCTTACACCATATACAAAAACAAATTCAAAATGGATAAAATACCTAATTGTGAGACCTACAACCAACAAAATCCTAGAGAACACAGGTAGCAACTTCTCTGACATCAGCTGGCAACTTTTTCTAGATATGTCTCCTGAGGCAAGAAAAACAAAAGTAAAAATGAACTACTGACTTCATCAAAATAAAAAGTTTCTGCAAAGCAAAGGAAACAATCAACAGAACTAAAAGGCAACCTACGGACCAGGAGAAGATATCTGCAAGTGACGTATCTGATAAAGGGTTGGTATCCATAATATATAAAGAACATATAAACTTGACACCTAAAAAACAAACAATCCAGTCAAAAAATAGGCAGAAAACATGAATAGACATCTTTTCAAAGAAGACATCCAGATGGCCAACAGACACAGGAAAAGATGCTCAACATCACTCAATATCAGAGAAATACAAATCAAAACTACAATGAGATACACCTCATACCTGTCAGAGTGGCTAAAATTAACAACACAGGAAACAACACGTATTGGTGAGAATATGGAGAAAAGGGAACCTTCTTACACTGTTGGTGGGAATGCAAACTGGTACAGCCACTCTGGAAAACAGTTGGGAGGTTCTTCAAAAAGTTAAAAATAGAACCACCCTATGATCCAGCAATTGAACCACTAGGTATTTACCCAAGGATACAAAAACAGATTCAAAGGAGTATATGCACCCTGATGTATATAGCAGCATTACCAACAATAGCCAAATTATGGAGAGAGCCCAAATGCCCACTGGCTGATGAATGGATAAAGGAGAAGTGTGCTAAACACATACACACACAGGGATATTAGCAATCAAAAAGAATGAAAATTTTGCCATTTTGCAATAATGTGGACAGAGCTAGAGAGTATTATAATCAATGAAATAAATCAGTCAGGGAAAGACAAGTACTGTATAATTTCACTCATGTGGAATTTAAGAAGGAAAAGAGATGAACATGGGAGGGTGGAAGAGTGAGGCAAAGCAGATAAGAGACTCTCAACTACAGAGAACAAACTGAGGGTTACTGGAAGGGAAGTGGGCAGAGGGATGGTTTAAACGGTGGTGGGTATAAAGGAGGACACTTGTGATGAGTACTGGGTATTGTGTGTAAATAAACAATTATTAATTCTACAATTAAAACTAATATTACACTATATGTTAACTAACTGGACTTTAAAAAAAAAAGAACGAGGTTAAAAAGGAAAGAGGATGACAGCCCAACTAAAAAGAATATTCTTTCTTTTTTTTTTAAGATTTTATTTATTTATTTGACAGAGAGAAACACAGCGAGAGAGGGAACACAAGCAAGGGGAGTGAGAGAGGGAGAAGCAGGCTTCCGGCTGAGCAGAGACGTGGGGATCGATCCTGGGTCTCTAGGATCATGACCTGAGCCAAAGGCAGTAGCTTAACCAACTGAGCCACCCAGGCGCCCCTAAAAAGAATATTCTTAAATAAATAAAATGGATTCTCCAAGAAACCTAGCATCATAGGGTTTTATGCAAGTTTAAGTGTAGATGTGTGTACGCATAAAGAATTTAGGGAAACATAAATGGGGACAGGTAACTACAGACTTATAGAACTATTTCATGATAAACTTTTACATGAAAAGAAAAATATCATAAAGTACTCTGTATGGTGACTCAACTTCAGTAAAAGCGAACTAAGCCCCTGTGTTATATAAATAAGGAGAAAGGGGTACAAGGATACCACTAGGCTATTAGTGTTAACTACATCAGGAAAAAAGTAGAAGAGATGGTACTTTTATATGTCTTTGTACTGTATTATTTCAATAGTTTTAGTAAGTATATATTAGTAGCCTAAAGTCATTTAAAATTTTTAATTTAAAATTATTAAAAAGATGGACAACAATCTAAAACAATATTCCAGCTATGTAAACTAAGGTATAAGACTGGTATGAATTACATATATGCTAGACATGTTAGTTATGTTTTCTGATATGCCATAAAGCCACCTGAATGGTTACCCTTCACTTACCCATCAGAATTCAACTGATGTAGAAATGAATAACTAACAAAAAAGTCAGATAATCATAAATATGCCAGTCATCTATGACATATTCTGATACATTAAAAAAAAGCAGGATCGATGCCTCTCCCAGTAATTTTAACAATGAGTAATAAAAAAAAACAAGATAGTTAACAACAAGGCATTATGGCTTTAAAAATGCATAAATGTGCCACAAAGAAATTAGGACCTGAGGACTCTGGATAAAATGAAATTATGAAGAACAGAAATCGCATACAAATAAGCAAGAGCTATAAAGATAATAAAATATAAAGAGAGACAAGAGAATAAATAGAACAGTAAAAAGAAAAAACATCCAGAGAGAAACTCTTATGACAGTAAGAAATCATATTAACTCTAGAGTTATTTCAGAGGAAAAAAGTTATACAAAAACTGCAGAGCCAGAAGAATGAATTAAAAGCTGCAGCAACTGGTTTGATGAAACTTCCTTTGATGTCCAACCAAAAAGGTAAGAAATAAAGATTAACTTTTCTATTTCATCTTCTAAAGATTCCTGAAATCTTTAAGTATAATGTTCTTTCCACTTCAACTCAAATTCATAATTCAACAACTTCCCAGACTAGAAGGCCAGCATGGTCAATAGACCCAGAAGTTCAGAAAAAAATCAGGCTTCAATGTTGAAAAAATAAGGTTATTAAATTAAGATGAATGAGAAAAGTAAATAATAGTGTAAAAGTCCTAGGATATCCCTCTTTAAGTCAATCAACAAATATTATTTGTCCTTTTACTGTGTTTACAAACAAGTATACAAATAGCAAGCTTTCCTTCAACAATGAAATCAGTAAAAGTATAGTATATTTATCTCTAAGGAAGAAAATAAAAGAGAATGGAGTGCCATAGACTGAAGAGTGGTACCATGCAAAATTAATTTACAGAATTAATAAAGTAAATGTTTTATCTCCCACTATACATTTCAATATTGCTCCTATGTAACCAAATCTCAAAAATATTAAAGGCCAGAAAGAAAAAAGCAAAAAAGACTATGTAACTAAAAAAATGTAAATGGATCAGTTTATTATCTGTTGTACCTAATCTAGATGAAAAGGACTCAGAAAAAGCAAATATTGATGATATTTGCAGATCCTGAATCATCTAATCAAGTCTTTGCAAAAATATTTTCCACAGCTCTAGTCTCTCAAGATACATATGAAAAAAAAAAAAAATCAAGTAACTTCGGGGAACAACAACTGTATATCCACCACCTGCCCCAACTTAGAAGGTCACAGTGCATATTAGCATATTAAAGTTCTAAGCAAGTCCACAATAAAAAACTATTTAACCCACTGTTTTCCAAATTTTTCCTCTAAATATTTATCAGTATGCCATAAAACCAATGTTCTGCAAAACATGATTTAGACCGGCTAATGTAAATCACAATGAACATTCAAATACTCTATACTGAGATTCAATAGTTGTTAACATTTAGGGGCGCCTGGGTGGCTCAGTTGGTTAAGCGACTGCCTTTGGCTCAGGTCATGATCCCGGAGACCGGGGATCAAGTACCACATCGAGTCCCACATCGGGCTCTCTGCTCCGCGGGAAGCCTGCTTCTCCCTCTCTCACTCCCCCAGCTTGTGTTCCCTCTCTGGCTAAGTTTCTCTCTGTCAAATAAATAAAATCTTTAAAAAAAAAAAATAGTTGTTAACATTTTATCACATTTGCTTTGTCTTCCTCTTAGTGTTATATATAATAAATGTAATTTACATATATATAAAGAACAGCAAACACACCATAAGAGACAGACATATGGTAGGTAAGCAGGTAGGTTAAAGAGAGATGTGGGGGTGCTGTGGGGGAAATGCCTGATTCCTCATATAGTCTTGGTCATTTCTCCTCCTCAGATGTAATTAGTCCTCATTTCTTGAGTTTCTGTAATAGGTAGCCTCTTAACAAACCTCTCTTTACTTAGAAGTTACTCAAGTGAGTATTCCTTGCAAGAAGGTACAAAATAAAGGCATAACTAAATAAAAAAAGAACTAAAAAATATTTAAGTCACCAATTTATATGTCTGCAGATCATACGCTTAAGCATATAAACTTAAAAACCAAACTAATGAAAGAATTTTGTTTCTCACACCCCTGGGATCTGCATACATTCAGATCAAATGTTTACACCAACTGTATTATACTATGTATCAATAACAGATGTTCCAGAATGATACTTCTAGATCACCAGAAAGAAGAGTGTTAACAAAACTTCATTATCCGTAAAAATTAAAGACTATATGATTTTTTTAAAAAAATTTTTTTAAAGAATTTATTTATTCGACAGAGAGAGCACAAGCAGGAGGAGCAGCAGGCAGAGGGAGAGGAAGGAGCAGGCCTCCCACTGAGCAGGAAGCCCAAAACGGGACTGATCACAGGACTCTAGGATCAAGAACTGAGCCGAAGGCAGATAATTAACCGACTGAGCCACCCAGGCACCATTTTTAAAAATTTTTATCAAACACAGCTAAAATTTAAAAACCCAGCATCAAAATGTTGCCGATCCACTATCTGAAATCCTCACTTCCCAGGATTACTGGGAAGAGTTTATTACTTCTAGGAATAGCCTGAAAAAGTAAATCTTTTAGGGGAGCCTGGATGGCTCAGTCATTAAGCAGCTGCCTTCGGCTCAGGTCATGATCCCAGGAGTCCCAGGTTCAAGCTCCACATCAGGCTTCCTGCTGGGCAGGAAGCCTGCTTCTCCTTCTCTAACTCCACTTCCTTGTGTTCCCTCTCTAGCTGTGTTTCACTCTGTCAAATAAATAGATAAAATCTTTAAAAAAAAAAAAAAAAGTAAATCTTTAGAGGCACCTGGGTGGCTCAGTCATTTAAACATCTGCCTTATGCTCGGGTCATGATCTCAGGGTCCTGGGATAAGGCCTGCATCGGAGCTCCGTGCTCGTGGGTCTGCTTCTCCCTCTCCATTTGCCTCTGCCCCTTCCACCACTCATGCTCGCTCTCTCTCTCTCTCTCTCTCTCTCTCAAATAAATAGAATCTTTTCAAATAAATCTTTTAAATCACCTGTCAATAAAGGGGTTTTTTTTAATTAAAGAATAAACAAGTTTTTTTTTTTTTTTTAAGGTTTTATTTATTTATTTGACAAAGAAAAACACAGCTAGAGAGGGAACACAAGCAGGGGGAGTAAGAGAGGGAGAAGCAGGTTTCCTGCCAAGCAGGGAGCCCAATGCCAGGCTCGATCCCAGGACTCTGAGATCATGACCTGAGCTGAAGGCAGACGCTTAACGACTGAGCCACCCAGGTGCCGCATAAAGAATAAACAAGTTCTTACTATCATCTAACATGCAAAAGGTTAGTCTTCTGAGTTTAGATATATAAAATAATCCCTATTAAAGAATCTTATAAATTCTTTGACTAGTAAAAGGATTATAATAATTAATAAATCTTAATATTTGGAAATTATAGTTACTTGATAAACATAAGAAAGGAAATATTTACTAACCTTTATTTCCTAACATCACAGCAAGATGTAAAGGAGTGTTTCCTAAAATAAAATAAAATAAAAACTTTAAATTAGTATAAAAACATAGGAAATTTTATTTAAAACTGGTTTTATTTCCTTCATAAATTTCACAGATTTTAAACAAAAATAATGTGACTGCATTACCATCCTTAGATGGTAAATTCAAAGAAAGAAGATAGGCCATGGTTTCTAAACACAATGTATTCTACTCCCCACCCTTCAATGCCCACCAAAAAAAGGATACCCAGTTGGCTTTTCAGATTTCTTTTCCCAGGATTTCACAGATTCCTTTGTTACTAATTTCTCTATCATATCATTCTTTGTTCATTCAGCAAACAATTTAAATACCTACTATATACTCATCTTTGGGGACAGATATCAAAAAGACCCAATCCCAGTCCTCAACTTGTTCAGGAGTCTTCTGTTAGAGACTGATATGAAAATAAATAATTGCTATTATTATTTATCAGGAGAGTGTATTATAGCATGATAATGGAACACAAAACAAAGCTCCTAATTTTGCCTGTGTGAATAGGATTAACTACTGAAGGGGGGACCAGACTGAAATGAGTCTTGAATAAGTTACAAATTTATAGGCAAACAAAGCAACACTGACTGGTACTGTATGTAGAAAACAATTCCTCCAAATTACATTCAAATGCAAGGACAATTTACGTTTAGGAAACAAACAAATGTTTATGACTGGTGGCAGTAAAGAGAATAATAAATAATGAAATTGGAAAGATAAGCAAAAGATAATGATGATTATAGTTTATGCTATGAAGTTTGGACTATATCGTATTAGTTATTATATAATGATTAATTTAATTGCAAAATGATACCCTAAGCCATACTAGAAGCCTAAAAAACATTCTGAATATAAAAGAAAACCTATAGTAATATTTCAAAATAAAGTTACTGAATAAATTTATGTACATTAATTTTCAGATACCAGCATTTTTACAGAAGGCACCACATGAACAACTTTTTGTCAATGAAAGGAGCTGCACACTTACCAAAAAATCATACACAGGATAAAACAAGATCTGACTACTTTTTAAAAAAATCTTATATATGATCTACCCCAATCTCTCAGCTTGACAAAACTCCAAAATGGTTAATACTCTTTTGCTCATTAAAAGCACAATGGAATGTGAATTGTTGGCTGTGAATACAATTTTTGCGCAAAATTTATAAGTTTAATGAATTTATTAACTGTAAGTAATACAGTTACTACAAAAAATCATCTGTAATTTTACAAAATAAAAAACCTGGGCTACAACACATTTCTTCATCTTAATATCAGGAACAACAAAAACAAGAAGACAGATTTAGAGACATAATTCATATTATGCTTCCAAAATAAAATTTCCTTTAGCTACTAAGCAGTTTTCACACCCCATAACGAATTCTAGTTGAGGTATGCAAATTTTGTTAACAATCATACATTGAAGCCTGTCCCCAGAAATGAGGTTTTGCTCACAATACTACTGAAGTAAACTTCCCTAGTTGCAAAGTTATTGGTATAAAACTATTTTCCAAAAAGACAAACTTCAATTTTCCAAATAGCTCAGACTCTTCAGGGAGCTAGTATCTTCCTTCCAGCTGTTATCTAGTTCTACAAATTTGTATTTTTATCTTATAGAGTCAATATTCATTTAGATTTTACTTACCATTTTTGTTGATCTTCATTCCTTCATTTCTAACCTTCCATCAGAATCATTTTTCATCTACCCAAAACATATCCTTCAAGATTACCTTTTGTTTGAGGTTTGATAAGTGAATTCCCTAGATTCTTGTTTGTAAAAGTGTATTCGAGTGACGCCTGGTTGGCTCAGTTGGTTAAGCGACTGCCTTCGGCTCAGGTCATGATCCCGGAGACCCGGGATCGAGTCCCACATCGAGTCCCACATCGGGCTCCCTGCTCAGCGGGAAGACTGCTTCTCCCTCTCTCACTCCCCCTGCTTGTGTTCCCTCTCTCGCTGTGTTTCTCGCTGTCAAATAAATAAAATCTTTAAAAAATAAAAAAATAAAAAAATAAAAGTGTATTCGAGAAGAACATCGTATGGAGTATATAATTACTGATTGGCTGCTATTTTTCCTCTGCACTCTATTGGTCTTATGGTCTCCTTATTTGCTGAGAAGTAAGCCATAGGTGTTTCTACCCCTCCTCTGAAAGTAATGTTGACATTTCTGGCTATATTTGTTTTGTTTTGTTTAAATTATTAGCCATTTCAATCCAATGTGGATTCCTTCTTTTATTCTGCTTGGGTTGGACTTCTTGAATCTCTGAATCAGTGTCTTTCAACAGTTCTGTAAAACTCTCAGCAAGTATCTCTCCAAATAGTGCCTTAGCTCCTCCTCCCTTCTCTCCTGGGGTCCAATTAAAGTAGAACTTGTCACCTTTTCTATTTTTTTTTAAATCTCTTTCCGTTTCCATTTTCATTATAGACAGGTTCTTCTAACCTATTTCCAAGATCATGAATTCTGTCTTCTTCAGGATCTAAACCTGTTAATAAGCCCATTTCTTTAGTTTTGAATTTCAGCTTATATTTTTCCATTTGAGAATTTCTATTTGGTTCATTTTCAAATACATGATTACAATTTTTACAATTTCCAGTTCTCCACTAAAATATTCAAACTTGTCTCTTACCCCCCAAGAATATAATAAATATTGTTATTTAAAGTCTCTAATAATAATTACAATAAATGAAGGTCTGATGGGTTTATTTTCCCCTCCCCTGGTTCTCATTCATGTTGTTCAGCTTCCTTAAAGTGCTGGTCATCTTTAATTATATACTTGATATAGTATTTAATGAGCTCTCTATATAAAAAATTTTGAAGCCTAGGAAACAAATCCTCCAGATACTTCCACTTGTTTTGGCATGTGGTTGGGGGTACTAGACTTCATTAACCCATGGACTGACATTTTTTTCTGGCCCTCACAAATGACTCAAAGCTATGCCCCAGCCTCCATCAGAGCTGACTGACCTTTTGTTCACTCTTATTCCTATGGTGTAGCTCTTCAAGTTACCAGCCCAAACAGCAGAGTGTATAGGAGATATCCCACACTTGGTAGGCCCTGACCTCTATCTTTTGTCCTCTTAGCCTAGTGGGCTGTCAAAAGTGCTGCTCAGCCTCTAACTACTTCTTTTGGCTTTGCAAAAGCTGCTGGGGTAAAATAACCTAAAATGCAAGGCTCAAATCTTTGGATTTCCAACTTCTGCCAGATCTTGGCCCAGTAATTCTCTCCTGCCTCATTAGATCTCCAATACTCTTAAGTTGAATATTTTAAACTAGTCCTAATAATCTTGTCTATTATTACTATGGGCAGAAATTCTATTTTGTTAGCTTTCCTCCATATCTGTAATACTCTGCCTTCCGTTCATTGATACTATTAATGCATAAAGATAATTTTATTAGCACTAATGATCATAAGTTCTATCAAAATATAATTACTCTCAGTGCTTTTAAAGCATTCTTACCTGAAGTTCAATTTTATCAGTAATTAATCTTGATATTCATATTTTTTATCATTAACTCAATAATAAATTTTCCATTTTTTCCAATCTCCTTTAGATGTGTCTCATAAAAGTCCTTTTCTTCTCTTTCAGCAGATATCACAGTTACTATTTTTGAAAATTTTTTCCCTACTCCTCTCTCTCAATGACAAACCTTATACATGCACATGACTTAAACCTAACTAGTCTGGTATCCAACTAGAAAAAGGTTTCAGAAAAGGGCACAATAGCCACCTGGGTCAAAGTTCTTTTCTGAATTTCTTTTCTTTTCTTTCTCTCCTTTTTTCTTTTACCAGAACTGGTAGGGAAGACTGTCTTTCGTTGCTAGAACTACAGTGCTTTAAGGTGAGTATGGAACCACATATTCTCTACAACACAGATTAGTGGTTCTCAATCAAGGACAATTTTACACCAAGTGAACAGCTAGCAATGTGTAGCACATTTTTGGTTATAAAAACTGAGGAGTGGGGATGCTAATGTCATCTACATAGTAGAGGTCAAAGATATTGCTAAATACCTTACAATGCACAGGACAGTTTCCTCCCACAAGGAATTATCCAGCACAAAATGTCAAGTATACAGGTTGAAAAACTGAAATAGATAAAGCCCAGTTGCAAAAGAAGGAAGCTCTACCTACCAGCAAAGAGATTATTTTTTAAAAAAAAGAAAAAAAAAGTCCTGACTGCAGGACGTCTAGATACATACATGTCCAATACTTGCTCCTACCCTATCATTTTCAGTTATATGAATCAATAAAGATTTTTGGGCTTAAGATAGTTTGCAATGAGTTTCACTTATAATAGCAAGAATCATTACTAATCTGATACAGAAATAGAAAACTTTACTTGTCATAACCATACTTTGGGAGACTCCTATTTTTTAAGTGCTTTTGTTTTTCTATTCTTATTTATTTATACTTTTAAAATATAATTTACCTTCTTCAGTAACACAGAATATAGACAGATATATTTTAAATTCTATTTGTAACAAAATTAACACCTTTTCAAAAATGTTTTTAAACTTACATTTATCTAACAAAGAAATAAACCATACATTTGATTCCCTTTTTTTTTTTTAAGATTTTATTTGAGAGAGAGAGAGCATATGAACAGGGGAGAGGGGCAGAGCGAGAGACTCTCCACTCTGCTTGAGCATGGAGCCCAATGTTGGGCTCAATCTAATGACCCTGAGATCATGGCCTGAGTTCAAATCAAGAGTCAGATGCTTAACCAACTGAGACACCCAGGCACCCCAATTCCCTTTAACAAAAAATGAGAAAGTCCATACTTTTATTTCTCCTCATCTCCATTTTTATTTCACTAATTCAATCTGTAGTTATAAACCTTTTTCTTACCTTTTACAGAATAAATGCATGTCTTTTAAATTTTGAAGCAAAAGATTTTTTTTTTTTTGGAAATTAACTCTCAAGATTGTAAACATACTTGCTATGATTATTAGACTTCATATATGGCATATTTAACTGGTTTCAGTGTTCTTTATCAACCCTTTTCTGACACAACTTCTCTTTTCTTGGATTAATCATGTTCACTTCTTATGATGTGGGATACTTCTTTGAATAATAGTTTTCAGTAATGATAGCGTGGCGGTTACTCTATTAGCTAGAACATTACTGTTGCTTTCACAAATGAATAAATGCCTAGAAAGAATTCTACAGCTGGAAGTTATGTTCTAATATTGAAGAGGTCTGAGACCAACTGATACTCATTTGTTCAATAGCAATCTGTGCTCTTTACTTGTATATGTATAGAATTCTGCATTAAATTTCAAATATCACCAAGATATGCAGAATCTCTTTTCATTAATTTTCCCTGGAATACAGCAGAAGTTCTGACTTTGGAGTCTGAACCAATTTTAGATAAAAACTGTTTTCTTCTTTACTTACAGCTTTGAGTTCTACTTCTGATCGTTTATTGTTTTATTTTCTGGAAATACATATCACTAATAACATGAAATCTAAAGAAGTATAATTCCATATTTATAGCTTATCCCTCATTCTTTAAATTTTTCTCCTTTTCCTCTAGTCTTTGTTTTCAAATTAATTTTTTACATCTTTCAATTTTCTATACTGTCAAGACTTTATTTGATAGTATCTTCAAGATATTTATAATGGCACTTCTCTTATAATGCATATTTTTTGAAGACCATCAAATGACTTTTTTCTGCTCATCCATCCTGAAATGAAGATTTATTCAAATCTAGTATGGCAAAGGACAATCAGACTGCCTCCACTCTCCTCTCAATTCATTCAAAACACGAATACGGAAACCTCTTCTACTAAAGCTAAAAGAACAAGCTGATATTTAAGCATTTTCCTGGGAGACTCTATTCTAATACCCTAGATAAAACAAAGAGAATGACATAGTTGAGAGATAGTTGGGGCATGATAATCAAAGATAAGGAAAATGGTGCAAGACATACCCTAAAATTACAAAACAACATTGAAAGAAATTAAATAATACCTGAATAAATGGAAAGACATCCTGAATTCATGGATTCAACATTGGTAAGATGACATAATGGTCTATAATTGCAAAATGATCATTAAAAAAAAAAAAATCCCACCTGACTTTTTTAAAGACACTGACAAGCTGAGCCTAAAATTCATATAAAAATTCAAAGTACCCAGACTATCTAAAACAATACTGAAAAAGAACAAAGTGGGAAGATTTACACATCCCAATTTCAAAACTTAGCCCAAAACCACAGTAATCAACACAGTATGTACTTATGTAAAGACAGACCTATATATTAATGGATCAATCGCATTACACACAAAAATTAATTCAATATAAAACATGGACCTAAATGTCTGGGCTAAAACTATAAAATTCTTGGTGAAAAAAAAACAAATGGGGAAATCTTTGTGACCTCGGATTAGGTAACAATTTCCCAGAATCACCAAAAACACAGTGCAAAAGCACAAAAGCAAAAATAAACTGGCCTTCATAAAAATTAAAATGTGCTGCAAAGAATGGCATCAGAAAATGAAAAGACAACTTGGAGGGGAAAATATTTTGCAAATTTTATGTGTCATAATATCCAGAATATATAAAGAACTCTCACAACAAAACAATTTTAAAATCCCAATTTAAAAATAGGAAAGGATCTAGATAGCTTTTTCTCTAAAGAAGATAAACAAATGGCCAATAAGGACATGAAAAGATGCTCAAAATCATTAGCCATTAGGATATACAAGTCAAAACCACAATGAGATACCACTTCATACTCACTAGGATGGCTACAATGAAAAGACAAAACACAAGTGTTGGCAAGGAAGAGAAAGAAAATAACCTCATACTAAAGTAAAATACTGTAGCCACTCTGGAAAACAGTGTGGCAGTTCCTCAAAATGGCAAACACAGAGTTGCCATATGACCCAGCAAAAGGTATATACAGAAGACAATGAGAACATGTCCACAAAAAACCTTACACACAAATGCTCACAGCAGCATTATTCACAATAGCCAAAAAGTAGAAACAACTCAAATGTCCATTAATTGGTGAATATATAAATAAAATGAGGTACGTCTGTGCAATGAAATATTATTTGGCAATAGAAAGGAATGAAATTCTGATATATGTTACAACAGGAATGAACCCTGAAAACAATGTGCTATAAACGGTAAGGGTTCCATGCCATACTGCATTGCTTCCAGGATAGAACACCTGTCAGTTCATATAATTTCTATATATAATCACATATTACTATTATCAAAACCTTCTCTCATAATCTAGTTTACTTGACTCTACAGTCATTGTTGTGTTTTAACATAAAATTTGAAGAGAAGTTCAAAGGTTCTGTTATTTTTCCAAAATTTTACCTGAAGATAAAATCCATTCACTCTCACTTAATAAATACTAACTGAGCATTATTATGTTCTAGCATAGTGCTAGATATGAAAGATTCAACCTTAACAAGCTAGAAATAATTCTTGTCCTCCTGGAGCTTATAGTCACAAAAGAGAAAAAAACCAAAATGAAACAAAACAGACAGTGACAGGTGTTCAGAGAAATAACAAAAAGCTAAGACCAAAAATAATAATGAAAGATATAACCTTCTAATTCTTCAGGCAGGAAAATCCCTCTATGAGATAATTTTTAAAATGAGCTCTTAAAGAGGAGTAGGAACTAAGAAATCAAAGAATGAGAAGAAAGGCATCACAGTCAGAGACCAGAAATAACCTGACAGATTCAACGAACTGAAAGAAAACAAGTATGGCCAGAACATAGAAAAAAAGAGATTTCTATAAGATTATATCACAGAAGCAGGCAAGGGCCAGATCATGCGGGGCTCTATAAACACGGTAAGAAATATGAACTTAGGGACACCTGGGTGGCTCAGTCACTAAATGCCTGCCTTAGGCTCAGGTCATGATCCCAGGGTCTAGGGAATCCTTCCTCAGCAGGGAATCTACTCCTCCCTCGGCCAATAGCCCTCCCTGCTTGTGCAGCACGTTTTCTCTCTCTCTCTCTCTCTCTCTCTCTCAAATAAATAAATAAATAAATAAATAAATAAATAAATAAAAATATTTTTAAAAATAAAGAAATATGAACTTACTTTTAAGTGGAGAAGGCATCAAAGGATATTGAACACAGACATGAAATAATACAAATTACATTTCAAGATCACCCTTGTTACCACATAGAGAATGGAATGGAGGGGCACACAGAGAAATTAGATATGAACTAGTACAGTATTCCAGGGAAAATATAATAAAAATTGGTCTCAAAGCAGCGGTGGAGACCAATCAGTGGAGACAGAAGGTAGGTAAATAGCCTGTTAGTTAGATATGTATGGTTGAGAGGAGGAGGTAAGAAAAATGACCCCAATGACTGAGGCTTGAGCAACCAGGTAATTAATGAAGTGATTTAATAAATGACTGGGTGACCAGACGGGAGGGGCTAACGTAGACAATAACATTTTAAACAAGCAAATTTTGAAGTATCTAGATTCCCAAGTGGAGATGATTACAAAATCTGGGAACTCCAGGGAGAAATCTAGATTGGAGATGTAAGTTTGACATTTAAAAAAAAAAAAAAAAAAGACATTTAAAATCAAACATATAAATTTGTGAATATCCATTTTCCCCCCAATACCAGAAAAGGCAGTAATAGTTAGCCTTCTTCATTTCTCTATCTTCCAGGCGAAAAGAAAAAAGGACCATGTTCTGAATGGTGACAAGAGGAAAACAAGGAACTGATAACATCAGTTGTCGTCAAGAAGGATAACTGAAAGATGAATCGGAGGGAACATTTTTATTTTTTTTAAAGGGGGACCAGAATTCAGAATCCTAAGATTAAGACATGAGCTGAGATCAGCAGTTGGAAGCTTAACCAACTGAGCCACCCAGGCACCCCAGGAAGGAAACTATTTTTATAATGTATCTTTTATATCTTTTTTATAATTTCGTAGCATATGAATGTAGTAACTTTTGAAAAAATTACACAAATTAAGGAGAATCCACCAAAGTCTAAACAGAGCACCTAGGTAAAGAAAGCAGGCCTTTATATACCTAAATTATTATTTTCTTAAATCCTCAAGGAATATATAGATGAAAGTGGGGGGGTGCCTGAGTAGCTCAGACAGTTAAGTATCTGACTCTTGATTTCAGCTCAGGTCATGATCTCAGGGCTATGAGATTGGGCCCCAAGTTGGGCTCTGTGCTCAGTGTGGAGTCTGCTTCAGATTCTCTCTCTCCCTCTACCCCTACGCCCTTCGAAAAAACTAAAATTCAGAAAGAAAGAAAGATTTAAAAAAGAACAGGTAAAAATCATCAGTACCTACTGAAGTAACAAACTAAAATTAGTGTAACAAGTCAAAATTAATCATATTTTCAAAAGATTTATGAACTAGAAATGAGTTTGTATTCAACCATCCAACCCCTCTCACTTTATAGGTAAATACATAAGCAGAAATACACATATAATTAAGGATACCAAATATCATGCTTTGATTTCAATATTTTAAACGCAAATCATCATTATTTTCTTCATCCTCATCCTCCTCCAGCCAGCAATGGATTTACTTGACTGGCCAACTATACCATCAAACTAAGTGCTCAAATGTCCCAGTTAAATCTCTTCTACTATTTCCCCAGTTTCCTAAAACCTCAACCTGCTGCTTCAGCTAATTTGTTATATAAAAGATACTAAAATTTTAAAATACCCTTCTGCCAACTTTCCACAATGTAGTTGTTAAATCCAAAATCAGATGCCTGGTTCTAATTAGGTAAATAAACTGAATTCTGTTTTGTCAAATGAATAAAAAATATTCCAGTAACATTAAGACCACTGCAGTGCTAAAGTATGCAAATTGTCAACCAAAAGGCTAGATTTACAGGACATCCACTGTATGTACCAAGCACTATGCTATATACTTTATAAGCCTTATCTTACTCCAACACCCTGTGAGACACATATTAGTCCTATTTCACAGGTAAGAAAAATAAAGTTAACAATAGCCAGGTAATCTCCTAAAATTATGTATTTAGAAATGTATGAGTCATGACTCTACAATCCGTGTGCTTTTTACTAAACCAACAGTTTTCAAACTTTTGGTTTCAAGACCACTTTTATACTCAATAATTACTAAATATCTTTTATATGGATTATTTATATGGACAAATTTATTGATAGTTACCATATTAGTAATTAAAATTAAATGTTGTAAAACTTTATTAATTTTACATTTACAATAACTCCATTACATATCAAGATAAATTTATGAAAAAAATAATTGTTTTCTAAAACAAAAATAATTGACAGGAGTGTGCTATTTTAAACTCTTTAAAAGTTAAAATAAATTTCTTTAATGTCTGGCTTAGTAGACAGCTAGATTTTTTACAATTATTTCTGCACTGAATTATGTAAATTTTGCTTTGGTTTGAAGTATATGAAGAAAATCTAGATTCAGAAGATACACCGTTGAAAAAAAAGAAGAGTATTTTAGTAGCCTTTTTAAATAATTGTAGATGTTCTCTGCTACTACACCAACTCAGTAAGTGATGATTTTTTAAAGGTTAGCAACAATGTGAAATCTAAAACCTTATCAATAAACTTTTTCTATTAACATTGAAATCCATTGGTTTCTCTTATACTTTAAAAGGCTCTTTTACTGATGCATGATTTTGAAACACCACGCACTGATCATCTGAAAAATACAAGCTGAGTTATCCAGACCTTCCAAATATCAACACATTTCCTACACACACACACACACAATCACATTTAGGAATATTACCAATCTGACCAAAGAAGTCTTTAAACAATGGGAAGTTGTCAGACTTAGTGAGAGAAGCTATCAACCTTAGTGTGACAAAGACAAATTTCCCAAATTTTAATTTTTGATTCAAAGCTTGAATTTTTTAACTGGCAATAAATACTACCAATTATCTTCTGTGGCTTACTTCATTTTTTTCCAGAAAGTTTCTGCCAAGTAGCTAAACTGGAATACCATAGTTTGTCTGTAAGCTATTCTTTCAAGTAAAAATGGTGTTCCATGACAAAAGCTGCCAGTTTGACTTACAACTCAAACAACTATAAAAATGTTTTCCCTTATTTTCTCTTCAGTATGAAGAACATCATGCAAAATCTACATTACACCACAAAGAATATCAAAAAGATAAGTACTCAAAATTGACAATAAAATTAATCATTTCTATAACCTCATCAAAGACATTATGTGAAACTGGCTTTTTTCTTTAACTACAAGTATTTGGCAGTGAAAACATAGCGAATACTAGCAGTTTCAGAGACTTGTACTCAGGGCCCAACAATTTTACCCACCACTGCTTTTGTACCATCGGCAAAAATGTCAGCATAGTGAAAAAGGCAAGCAATGACTTTATATTATTACAAAAATAGTTTTGATTTCACCTACCCCCTAACTAGGGAGAAAACAGGACATTCTAAGTACTAGAAACAACATAGCTCCAGCTTCTACAGATACCTTCAAGTCCCAACCAAGCAAGTGGTAAAAAGGGTGAATTTTTGTATTTTCTCTCATAAACAGTATTATACTACCCAAACCCACATACACACATAATATTACATCCATCATAAACTCCTAACCAGCTCTACCTTCTCATTATTCTCAAAGCTACCCCCGCTTTTATAGCATGTTAAATTGACATTTGCCCATCCAAGTTTCTGCTTCACATAGCAGCCAGACTGAGTCTTTTAACATCAGATCATGTTACTCCTCTGCTCAAAATCCTCACTTCCTATTTTGCTCAAAGTAAAAGACAAAATCCCTAAAAATGGTCTACAAAGTTCCACATGCTTATACCCACAGTCACCTCTCAAATATCCTATCTCCTACCACTCTTCCCCTTGAACCAGCCACACTGGCCTTCCTTCTACCCCTTGAACATGGTACCTTTACTTTTGTTGTTCTCTATCTGAAACTCTGTTCTGCCAGATACCTGCTCTTTAATTTTCTTTAGGTAACTGAATTTCTCTTATATCTGATGTCTTCCCTGACCCTGACCTCACTGAAATACTTAGTACTTCCCCTCCCCTTTACACCCAGCACTCTACTCTCCTTACCCCACTTTATTTCACTCCATGATATTTATCATTATCAGTCATACCACATATTTATTAGTTTATTATTTATTTTCCCCCATTAGAATATAAGCTCCATGAGAGCAGGGACTTTGGCCACTTTGTTCACTGCTATAATCCCAGCACCTAAAACACTGTCACATATTAGGAATTCAGTATGTATCTACTCAGTGAAGGAATTAATGAATAAAGAAAAAAAATATAAAGAACCATTATAATAGTGTTAAAATCCGCTTTTACTCTCCAAAAAGCATTCCATCCCAGAACAATGCAGGTCTCCACATGATTCTTTATGAAAGCCAACCAAAGGATATATATGCTTAAGAGACTATTCAACGCAGCATAGGTGGTTTTATAGAATTCAGTATAGTGCTGAGTAAGAGAGCACATGCATTAACATGCCTGATAAGTATCTACAGCCAAGAATCCAAATACCCTAAGCCAGGTTACATCAGCAGATTAAAGATGACTTGTAAGAGTTAATAAACCTAACCCTTTAGTACACTGACAGGTGGTATAAATTCAAGTACCAGATAAAACCTTAACTGAAGTACTATCTAAACCTCAAAAACAAGAATTTCTTTTGCTGAAAGGTACTTAATACCACAAGTGAGTGTAAGATACTGGTATCAATGGACATTACTATTCTATTAGCCTTTGGAGTGAAAATAGTTTCAAGTGTAGTCTCGCAATTGAGACTATAATACCCCACAAGGTAGATATTATATCTACCTATTTCACTAGTTAAGTAAATGGTATAATTTCATAAACACCAGGCTGTAAATCTCAAAGTTAGATTTAATTCCAAATACAGAGACAGCCTTCTAGTTCTGCAGATAATCTCTGGGATTTTAACAACAGTAACAGGCTAAAGAGTACATGAAGTTCAACTAAGCCACAAAGTTAAACCTCATGTATCCTGATAATAAACACCATTCATAATTTTCAGACAGGAAAAAGATATTTTCTCTTTTCCCTACCCCATTCTACACACTTCAGTATTGCTCTAAAACTTATCTTCCATCTATCCCCCAATGAAATAAATAGTATTTGAACAGAAACACATTTGGTCTGCCCAGTCCCCACTCAATTTTTGAGGAATTATGGCCATTTTCTGGAACCCAAAGAATCCTATTACACTGTACACTGCATTAGATTCCTATGACTCAAGAATGGCCTTAACTAGGGACAGCCTGCCTAGAATTCTGTTATTCAAGGAGTCTTCCAGAATTCTCCTGCCTTACTGAGGGTGCAAAGAATACAACATGATCAATAACTGGTCCTTTCTGCTTCCTTTTTTGCCAAAGTCGAAAGGTCAGAATTCCTACTCCTATTATAGCTCAGTACAGGAAAGGAGAGAAGAGGATTCCCCCACCCTCTTAAGAGGTAGCTCTGCAGATGTGTTCACATCACGACTCTAAGCGTGAAGTCACATTCTAATACTTGTATGATGCCATCAAGAAACATATCCACTTAACGCAAGGACATGCACATGTTAGTAGATGCATATGGAGGAGACATGAAAGGAAGGTCACATTCACATTGTCATAAAGATCAACTGAATTAACCCTGACAGATTAGTAAAGTTTCACTGCCAAACCACCCTCATACCAACTGAAGGTGCAGCACACTTTAACGGATTATCTTATGCCTCCAGAAACTACTTCACTTTTTTCTAAGACAAACTGAAGTCTGCTTTTCAACAACAAAGTCCAGAAAAGACAACAAAACATGAGGAGAAAAATACAAAACTATTACTGTTCTATTAAAGATGTGACATCATTTTAACCTTCCTGTCTAAAACTGTTCAGCTAAGGCTCAATTTAAGATTTTTTTTGGCCATGCAAAGTGTAACCTTATAGTCACTTCTCAAAGTGATGTAAGGTGCATTATTTTCTTGAATCACCCATCATAAAGATTTTAGGGTCAAATACAAAACAGAGGAAATAGTATCAAAAGGAAATTTAGAGATGTATATAGAATAAACCAAAATAAACCTACCACACAGGCACCAAACAGATTATCCTATTGCCTCAACTCTCATATATTTTTAATCATTCTGAAATTAAGATGTTTAAAAATCCATCTGAAGAAATCTACCACCACCAGAGAGGCTATACATATTAACCATTTCATTATCATTCCTTTGAGTTACCGACATTGGCAGCAATATTATGAATTGAAATTTACTTACATTTGAAATTTCTAATCACTGTCTGAAATAGCTACACAAAGATATGCTATAACTCAATAAAAATTAAAATTAACTCTATGGAGAAGATGGCTTGTCACATGCCAGGCAACATTATTAAAGATAGTAGAAACTGCCAAATCTTTCAGAATACATCTCACATCACAAATTTCTCATATCTATGAAAGGCTGGTTTAAGCAATTCATGTATCAAGGACTTTCATCACTCTGGTACCTAAAAGTTTCTGACAAATGCCCAAAGGATATTTAACTCAAGGGAAAAAAAAAACAAAATTACCAGTTTAACAAACAGGAAGTGCAGTCAAAATCAGGAAAGTGTTCTATCTGCTTCAGAAGCATTCTCAATTCTAAAGGTGCTAAAGAAGTAAAACTCCTTACCATGAATTATTAAAAAAAAAAAAAAAACATGTCACCATGATACTTAACTACCAATGGCAAAAAATGATTCAGAAAAATTTTTACAATGTGAAAAAAGGCTTAGACTTCAACTTTAATTCTATACTAAAATATATATAACTAAAAATACACTAAAGATATAAAATTTAATAAATTTGTGTACATTTAATATCATGCATCTTTTCCCACCACCCAAAAAAAATGCTTTTACTAAATATACAATGAGTTATAATCACTTGGCATATCTGAACACAGTATATTCATGATGTTATACCTATTACTGTATTTAACTTACATTTCAAAGATATGTTTGGATCCAAATACAGTATTCCTCAAAATAACTGATGACTCAGAAAAGACAATTCATACTCAACCAACATTTTACCACAAAAGAAAAAGCTCAGGGCACCTGGGTGGCTCAGTCCTTAAGCATCTGCCCTCGGCTCAGGTCATGATCCCAGAGTCCCCGGATCAAGCCCCACATTGGGCTCCCTTCTCGGCAAGAAGCCTGCTTCTCTCTCTCTCACTCCCCCGCTTGTGTTCTTTCTCTAACTGTATTTCTCTGTCAAATAAATAAAATCTTTTTAAAAACAGAAAAAAGAAACAACTCAATCTTTGCTCCTACTCAAGTCAGTAATTTGTAAATACACATTACATACACACTCCATAAAAAGTTTATCAAATCAGAGATCACTGGAAACTCAAAGAGCTAATGAACAGTGAGCTAAACAGTGAGCAAATTAAGGTTCAATAAGCTTTCCAGCTAGGTAGAATAAAGCACCAAAACTAACAAGATAAAATTTAATGAATGTAAAGTCTTATTTTAAGTTAAAAAAATAACTGCAAGAAGAGACAGAATGGAGTGACAATCACTTGAGAAAAAGCAGGATTAAAAAATTAACATACTCTTGCACTGTATTATTTAATGTGTTCTTTTTCATAATACACATTACTAAACATATATTGCTTAGAGCAATAGTCTCCTTTTTGTCTTTACTTACAAGGTTAGTCTTGAGCACCATCCTCAAAAGGAAGAATTAAAAAAAAAAAGAACAGGATTTTCATTTACTTATTTAACATAATTATATAGTATTTACTATTTCAGGGGCCATCTAAGCACATTATAAACCATGCTGTAAGAGGAATGGACACGGAAGTCAGGAATGTTTAACCTAAAGATAAAAATAAGATAGCTATTGTCAAATATCTAAAGGACTATTATGTGGATGAGAGAGCCCATTTATTTGTGCCATTACATAAAAAAGAAACAGAATAAAGAAGAGTGAGAGATTTGAGCTCTACAGAAAAATTCTGAAAGTTGTCCAACAGCAAAATCTTTTCGTAAGACTACTGTTAAGGGGACACCTGGGTGGCTCTGATAAGAATCTGCCTTTGGCTCAGGTCATGATTCTGGGGTCCTGGGATAGAGTCCCACATCGGGCTCCCTGCTTCTCTCTCTCTCCCTCTGCCTGCTGCTCCTCCTGCTTGTGCTCTCTGTCAAATGCTTGTGCTGTCAAATAAATAAATAAAATCCAAAAAAAAAAAAAAAAAGGCTACTGTAAGGACTAAATGAGAAAATATATATTAAAGAACTGTGTTTTAAATTATACATTATACATTATTAGGATTTACTTCTGTGCAGTATAGTGGGCCCCAATCAATAGAAATATTTACAGAGGTCAACCACTGACTTGAATTACAGCTATTAGTTCAGTTCCTAGCTTTGCAATTTATACCAAGTATGCAACTTTAACAGTTTCCCTGCATCTCTAGGTTTCACCTTTAAACCTAAACCTTTCCTGACCTTTAAAATAAGGATAAAACAATCTGCTTTGCAAGGCTAATGTGAGAATTAAATGTGATAATGTAGGTAACATTTGGCATAGTGCTGACATTGATGATGATAATCATCATCATGTTGTAGAAGGAATCTCTCTGGTGAATATAAAACTAATCATGTGGTATGATGACTCTATGGCTTTGCTATTCACCTGTATGAGTGTATGAATCTGCTATGCACTTACCATGTTATAACAATCCAAATATAATATATAGCTTATATTTGGTGACTTAAAATTTATCTTATAAAGACATTTATCTTTTGTAATGTGAGGAAAAAAATATTCTTAAAATCTAAATAAAGTCTCCAGATTATAAGGTATCAGGAATAAAAGTAATGTAACAGGGAAATTAGGTGGCTACAGAAAAAAACGGACCAAAGAAGTAGCATATTAAATATAAGCTACTATTCTTAGGAGACTTCACAACAGGAGATGAGAATATATATTTCAGGGAAAAAACAATTACACTTTACAGAGGTATGTGAACAACTGGTTACAATCATCAGAAACACCAACAATACAAGGGCAGCTAATCAAGGCATTTTTAAAAAGTGAAGCTGAGTGGGCGAAGGACAAGAGTTTAAGAGAGTTAGGATTCTAATTACTTTGAACAGAATTTGTCTTTTAACAAACCAGCTCCTAAATGCTGGATTACAGAATAGGAAGCCCAATAATCCTGTAACTCAATACCTTCTGTTTTTAACCAGGAGGATCAATTGTAAAATACTATCCTATCATACTTGTCGGTCATATTCATCTACCTCTTCTTTGAAAGGAAAGAAACTTTCTTCTATTTTCACAGATGTTTCAAGGTAAATATTTTAAAAGTAATGGCCCTATTAAAAATATGTATATACACACACACACTTACTATGAAGGCCAACTCTGAAAAACTCCCTAATAAATGATGAATAACCTCAAACTACAACACATCTCCTAATACAAACTGTTTCCCAAAGGGTTAGAATATAATTACCATTAACAAACAATATTATACTTGTTGCAATAGTAAAATGATTAAGTATAGGAATGAAAAACTGGGTGCAGTTTTCACGCACTTTTTTGTGGACTCGAATTATGATAAATGACAGTGCTATTACAATACTGCAAATTCAGATACGAGTGTAGTTGTTAGAGAATTATACAGCCAATAAGAAAAACCTTATTCTTTTTTTATCTCAATTTTTGCCCTAATTTTAGAGAAGTGTAGAGTCTGATGGAATTAAGGGAGTTTATTCCTCAGGCAAGCATTTCATTAATGTGTTATATATTTTTTTGAACACAGAGTCAAGTGTGTTCTAATTGAATGTATACAACAGTCATGTTCAGTTAAAAGCAGAGCTATCAACAATATTTGTCAACTACCCAATTTAAAATGGCTTATTAAATGCTGAAAATATCAGTATTTAGTTTTCATTAATAAATGTACTGTTGCTTATAAATCAACTCAATCACATTATGTTTTTAAAACTAAGGAAACAAAAAAAATCAGCTAATGAGTTAAGGCAGAAAGCAGAAATACAGTCCTTGAATAATAAATGATACTCTATTTTGCCATATAGGCTATGATGAAGTTACTATGAAAAATCATAGTACTGTTTTTAGTCACAGTCAAGATGAAACATTATTATTCGCAATTATGTAAAACAAACAAAACACTCAAAACTCTACTCCAACAAAATTTTAGCTACTCTAGTCACTTTTTACTTGCTCTAGGTATCAAATGCCAACAAATTTCTACCTGTGGCTTTCAGATACCAAGGCATTCTATATTACATCTTAAATGCAGTGTATTCACTTTGTATCGAAGTAAGTTACATGAAAGCAGAGAAAAAGAAACAGACAACCTGATGGCAGGTAGAAATCACAACAACCAGTTGCAGTCAAGTCGGGATCTGTACTTGAGTAATGAAAGGAGGTGGGCCATTTATACGCTCAAATTTCGAGAACCCAGGTGGGAGAGAGGCAGAGAAAGAAAAGGAACAGTTCCATAAATAAGGAAGAAGACCAGATTGGATAAGAGGCAATTTAAAATTTGTCAAAAATCAATACATTGAAGGCCTGTCTCAAAGATAAACAAAACAGCTTCTCAGAGGAAACTCTGAAGTGGGCAAGGAGGAAACATTCCTTTGCACCCACAAGAACCAATCCCCTGACCACTGGCATGCTACCACTGAAACGGTCATGATTTACAGGCATTTGGCCCGGATGATGGGCAAAGGAGAGGAAAGAAAGGTCTGTGGGAGAGAAGCCTAGAATTCCACTGGCCTGGGAAGGCACACCCTAGGTTGGGAAAAGAGAGGTGGAAAGGGACGAGCACTCCTCACCGTGATTATCTTTCTGTCCGATATTGTGCGTGCGGATGAGAGAGGACAGTCTCCTCACATCCCCCTTGAAAACGCACTCGTGTACCGGGTAGTGTGCGGGGCAACTGCCTCCATCTGCGACGACAGCAATGGGGTTGGTGCCCGCTAGAAGAGCCGGGGACTGGGAGGTGGTAGTCACGGAGGAACTGGGCAGCGGCAGGGCCGGGACGCCAGGGGGATTGGAGGAGGCCGGAGCACTCTTCAGCTGCAGCCGGTGGTGATGATTACTGAAGATCCTATGACGGGCTTTGGTCCCCTTTCCGCTGCCGCCTGTCCCAATCTTGCCTCCCGTAAACGTGCCGCCGAGGGTAGCGGCCGCTTCTTCATCCCCGGGCTCCAGCAGGTCCCCCTCTTCTTTGCTGGGCTTGTGATCTCTTCGTAGGGAGCGGATCTTCTCCCCGGTCATCGCCGCCAGGGGCAGAGAGGGTATCCCGGAGGCTCACCGCCCGCGACGGAGCTAGCGCTGCGGCGGCGCAAGGCTATTAGAGCGGTGGCCAGGAGCCTCCAGCGCAGCATGAACTCTCAGCGCTCCCCCGAGCCCGGGACAAACGCATTCCTGGAGGAAGAAGAGCCGGCTCTCGCCTAGGCACTAAGGGACGCGCGTTCGCTGGAGGGAGCTAGAGCTCAGGTGCCCAGGACACCAGGATGCCCGTCCCCGCCGTCGCAGCCACCTGCCTCACACCGAAAATCAGGGCACGGCCATCTTACCCTGACTTCTCTCGCGAGAGCTCTCTCGGGAAGAGGGAGGAAACACCGCGATAAGTGAGCTGCCTCCGCCCTCCCTTGCACCTTACATTCCCAAAGAGCCCACAGGATCGGCGCCTCACATGCTCCGCGGTTCCACCCCAAGAGAAGGAGGTGACCCTCGCGGCGGCCGCGCTTCTTCCGTGCAGTCTAAAGCCTTTACCCTGTGTTTGAGATATTCGATGCACTTTATAAACGACGACTTAAACTCTCGGACCTCTGGGCCTCCTTGCAGAGTAATATAAACTGACGCCACTGCACACAGGATATGATGTCATTGAGATGATGCACAAGACACTAGTTCAGTAAACATTTACTAAGCATCTACTTTATGCCGAATACTGAACGAGTAAATTTTTAAAACGCCACTCCTGGCTTCAAAGAGCTCAGCAGAGGAGGAAAGACAAACAATTGGGTACAGTAGTTCACTGCGCGACGAATGTGGAGAGCTGGATTGCACCAAAAAAATAGGACAAATTTTAGTGTTGGGTGTCAGAAAAGTCATCCTAGTTTAGGGGCTAACCTAGGGAAGCAGGCTATTCAGCAAACGGGGAGTAGGGAGCTCACTCGAATTTTAGATAAATGAATTTCAAGCAGGTGTAGGAGTTTCAAGCAAGGGAATGGACGCTAAAGAATGACAAATAATAATTGTGTGACCGGGATATCACTGGGCTAGTTCCAAGTCAAATTCTGAAGAAGCCTATATCTAACATCCCTAAAGTCTGGACTAAATAATTATTTGGGGAGCTAGAAGGAAGGAGGGTTAGCGAAATATTCTAGAGTTCTGCCTTCAATAACAGTGGCTTCTCTCAAATCTCTTCTTTCTTAAACTTTATTGCCACCTCCATTCCCCTGCAAATAAATAAATAACTTGTGGGAATTTGCCTCTCTTCATCCTTCCCTGCCATTCAGGTTTTCACTTCCCATCTTCTTTCAAATCTATTCAAATCAAACTATTTCCGTCCTTTCTTTCCATCCTCCCGCTCCGCTTCCCCTCCCCTTCCCCTCCCCCTCCCCCTCTCCCTCTCCTCCTTCCCTTCCTCTTCTTCCTCTTCTTCCTCTTCTTCTTCTTCTTCTTCTTCTTCTTCTTCTTCTTCTTCTTCTTCTTCTTCTTCTTCTTCTTCTTCTTCTTGGGGGGGGGATGTGCAGGTTGTTCCAATTATGATCAAACATTATATAATCAGCACTCAAAGAATTCCACTCAGAGAGTAAGAGACTGAATACATACATACGAAGCTATTTTGTTCTTCCACAATAGCCAATATTTATTAATTCTAAGGCAAGCAGTATGCTTGGCACTTTGTATGCTGTTATCTCCATGTGATTCTATTTTTAATCTTCACTGGAGAGTTGAAAAACAAGCCCAATGCTTCAAAGCTGGAATGTGGCACAATCTAGCCTGATTCTAGAGCTAGAGAGATGAGAAAGGGTCAAATCACACAGGATTTTATGTCTTCTTAAAAGTTTAAACTTTTTGCCACAAGAAATGGATGGCTTTTGGGGTATGTTGAATAGGAAATAGCATGATGAGATTTACCTTTTAGAAAACTCATACGCTCTCCCATACTTTAGAAAAGTATATATTGAGAATAAAGTACAGCAGGGCTATTCTAGAGACAAGGACACTGAAAGACTACTGCATAAATAAAAAAAAAAGTGTGTTAGTTTATGCATGTAGAAGTCTGGCAGAATATATACATCACACAGTGTGAACACTGGTTATCTTTGGAAGATGAGATTGCTAAATCACATATTTCTTACATTGCTTGAATTTTTTTTACAAAGAAAAAGTATTCATTTTTATTAATCATAAAAATATTTTTAAAGAAGTATGTAGTAATTCAGAAGATGAGAAATTAGGAGAGCATGAACCAAGTTAGTAAGAGTGATGCAAGAGGAGGTTAGAGTTTAAAAAAACTCAATTTAGTTCAATTTTGACATATTGAATTGAAGCTTCTTGTTGTTCACCCAGAAGAAGCTGGGTGGTGTATACATTTTGAGTATTTTGAAGTGACCCCGGGAGGCAGGGATCTGGATTAAAATTCAGGAGTTATCATTACACAGTAATTGATACCACAGAAGTCTTTGAGTTCCCCAAGAAAGAAAGTGTAGTGTGAGAAATTAAGGTCCAATCTCAAAGAAAACACCAACATATAAAGAATGTGTATAAAAAGAGTGTCCAGTACCCTGTTATTATTAAAACCTACACCAAATAGTCATTATATATCTGAGAAGTATCTTATCACTGGCTCTGGAATTTAAAGATACCTTATTAGTGGCTGCCCCACTATGGATAGATGTGAGAACTCCTAAGTGTACCCTTAGTAAAATCAAATACTGCAGAAATCAAAAAACAGTATTTAGCCCTTATTTTTAAGGGTTCAACAGTATAATCAGTAAAAATGATATAGAAATATGAGATTACAATTTATTATGAAAAATACAAGAATTGAAATTATATGAGATCCTGACATGATACAAAAAAGGAAGTTATTAATTCTCTCTGGAGGAAATTAAAGTCAGGTGATCAGGAAGTCTTTCTGAAGGAGGTAATTGTCTGAATTGAAAGAATGTATGAAGTTGGCTAATTGGGCATAAGGAAAAAGGTAGGTAATTATAATTACAATAATAACTATCATTTCCTGAGAACTTACGATGTGTTAGGCATTGCTTCAAGCAAGTTTCAGTAGCTTTTTTATTTAATTTCACAACAACACTATGGGGTACTTACTGTCCCCATTTTACAGATGAGGCAACTGAGGTACAGCAAGTGATCATCCAGCTGATGAGCAGAGGTAAAAAGAATAGTATGTATAAATGCAACATTATATTTGACAATTGCTGAACCATAGTACGTGATAGGAAAAGTGGTGGCAAATAAGACTAGAAAGGAAAGCAGGGGCTGGATTAAAAAGAGCAACTGTAAGACATTTGCACTATATCTTCTAGGCAGTGGAGAGTTTGTAAAGGATTTCAAACACGGTAAAGACAGGATCACATTTAATCACCATAATGTATAATCAACCCACATTCCAAAGATAGGAGACTCTGCCAAACTTTCCAGCTTTGCCTCCTACCACGTTGCCAAACTCATTCCTCATTCTAACCAAAACAATCTGCTGACAGTCCCTCATCCTATCTCATGTTTCCATGCCTGTGCACATGATGTTCCATATGTCCCAAACCCATAGTGATTTCATTCACCTAGATACCTCCTTCAGCCTTTCAAAAATTAGTTTAGATTCTCCTTAACACAAGATTTTTGGTTTTGTTTTTTTTTTAACTTGGCATGGAATCCAGGGGTCCAGGAAATTACATTGTACTAAACCTTTAAATAAAATTTAGCATGTCTTTCTGTTATGAATATAGGTCACAAACCATAAAAGTATTAGCAGTACTTGTGCCTTTGCAGTCACAAAAAACACAGCTATTTCTGTGTCACATGACAATTGTTACCAGTATCTCAAAATATCATTTACACTCATCACTACCTCAAACTTAAGTTAATAATTATGTCCATTACTGGATCTTATTCTTGAATGAGTTAATAAAAAATCATATTACAGCTACTATGTCAAATTTTTGTTTTTAAAAATATTTTTAATAGCTATTTACTTTGTAATCTGAAGTATTTTATGCGTTTAAAAATATCTTTCTGGGGATGCCTGGGTGGCTCAGTTGGTTAAGCAACTGCCTTCGGCTCAGGTCATGATCCCGGAGACCGGGGATCGGGTCCCACATAGGGCTCCTTGCTCGGCAGGAAGCCTGCTTCTCCCTCTCTCACTCCCCTTGCTTGTGTTCCCGCTCTGGCTGTGTTTCTCTCTGTCAAATAGGTAAATAAAATCTTTAAAAAAAAATATCATTCTGAAAATGAGTCCCTAAGCTTTACCACACTGCCAAAGAGGTCCATAGCATGAAAAGAAAAGTTAGTATAAACTTCTAGCTATAAAATAAATAAGTCATTGGGGCTCCTGGGAGGCTCAGTTGGTTGAGCGACTGCCTTCAGTTCAGGTCATGATCCTGGAGACCCAGGATCGAGCCTGCTTCTCCCTTTCTGACTCCCTCTGCTTGTGTTCCCTCTCTAGCTGTTTCTCTCTGTCAAATAAAAAAATAAAATCTTTTAAAAAAATAAATAAATAAGTCATAGAGATGGAAAATACAGAATGAGAATATAGTCAAAAACATCATAATAATGTATGACAAATGGTTACTACACTTATTACAGTAAGCACTCAGTAATGTATAGAACTGTTGAATCACTATGTTGTACACCTGAAATTAATATAACATTGCATGTCATCTACACTTCAATAATTAAAAAAAAAAAATAAGTAGGGTGCCTGGGTGGCTCAGTGGATTATAGGCTCTGCCTTCGGCTCAGGTCATGAGCTCAGGGTCCTGGGATCTAGGCCAGCATGGGCTCTCTGCTCAGCAGGGAGCCTGCTTCCTCCTCTGTCTCTGCCTGCCTTTCTGCCTACTTGTGATCTCTCTCTTTGTCAAAAAAATAAATAAATTCTTAAAAAAAGATTTTATAAAAAAAAATTAAGTAACTACTTCTTAGGAGTCTAATGACACCTCCCCTCTCCTTTCCTTACAACACTCCAACATTCTGAATTAGGAGTCCCTCCTTTGCCTTCTTTCTGATTTTCCATTTTAACTTTTGCATGCCTCTCTGATATATCTGGTCTGCTTCCTCAGCCAGTCCTGTGAGCTCTCTGAGTACTAAAACTATGTTTTTCACTGTTGTATGCACAGTGCCTTTCAGACCGTTAAATACTGAGTGCTTAATATTATAATAAATAGCTGTTGAATTAATCAAAAAATTAGAATATAAAACTCCAAAGTATCTACAATGTACCAAGACAATTGTAAACTAAGTGATGAGATGCTAAATAAATACATAATCTCGATCTGACAATACTGAAGTTGACTACTATTCTCTTGGATTCTTATGTGAAACTCAAAAGTAAATATTTCATTTTGGATTGTTTTTTTCATTTACAAATAACAGTAAATTCAATTAAAACCGGCTTAAAGTAAATGGATTTATTGACTTGCATAACAGAAAGGGCAGAGATATGTCTTCAACAGTGGCCTGATCTAAAACACATGTCAGTTTCTAGGTGACTCTCGGTATGCCTCTTCCTGTTTGGAAGGTCCTCCAAAGGCCCACTTCCCTCAAGAAAGAAGATGCCCGCCTGCAGTAACAGGAGCCAAGCGCCCCTCCTTCATTCTGGAGGGAGGGCCCACAACCACAGAGGTCTGGCCCTGGACATTCACAAAAGGACCCCATGCAATCCCTGTATCCAGGTGAGTGTTGATTGGCTCAGGTGAGTTACCTAAACAAATCCCTCTGGGAGAGGTGGTTACCCTGATTAGTTTTACCCAATCAGCACTCATCTCTGAATCCAGCAAGTTGGGGATAAACACTCCCAAACTGCAAAAACTATTTCATAGTGGTAAATAGGTGGGAAAGATGATAAGGAGACAAAGACAAGCTATCAGCAAAAGTACTTCACTCAGACTTAAAAGAGATTTTAATTAGAGAAAAAAATACTTGCTTCTTGTCATTGTCTTAGACTAAATATGATAAAATATGTTGTGATTATCAATAATATCAATAGGTAATGAGTGAATAACTTTGAGAACAAATTTACTTTTATTCAAATGTTACCAAGATAGAATTCAATCCAACAATTCAAATTTGTAATGCAACTACCCAGTTTACTAGATAATACTCTGGTCCTACAGACAACCTCTTCTTAATTTCCTTCCTGGTGTGGCTAAGAATCCAAATAGTGGTAGATTCACTGACATCCAACAATGAATAGAGAATTAAGCCTGATTCTCATAATGAATGTTTCTGAATTTTAGCGGAAATGTATGTATCTGTATTAGCTTTAGACAAAGCACCTGATCCCCATCATGGTGTTTGTTTAGTAAAAGCAATCGCATCACAGTATGAAATACAGAATGCCCTGTACACAATAATAAAATCTCACTGGTTGTATTTTATAAATGCATCAACAGACCTACAACTAAGTTTGGTAGATAACTAATCTTATGCAATCCTCCCTACTTCGTGTACTAATATATTTCTAATGTAAACATTGAAGCAAGTTTGGTCCACATCTTTTTTCCCCTCCTTCTCTGAAGGCTTGTATTTCATATTTTCACAATAATCTAAAATATGATTTTTTACACTTCATATTGATTGAGCAAGATTTCTAGGAGAATTTTGATTAGAGGGATGATACAGCTGCATGGCTAATGAGGTCATCATCTTGAGCATCCCCTGACAGCATTCCTAACAGTGCACTGAAAATGAAAATAACAAACCATGTAAATCAATATCTTCTTCACACATTTTACATCTGTCTCTCTAGGTCTCAACATTTTCTTGTTTCCTCTAACTCTTCTCACTTCCTTTCTCCAAGGCGATGTTGGGCACTTTCCCTTTTTTTCTACTCTTTCTGATCAGTGCCTATTAGTGATTTAGTCAGATTTCTCTTAAATAATCAGAAAAAATTCAGAGAGGCAGAGGTTGCCAAGGAAACCAGAGCCAATAGCTGTGGAAGTTCCAGAAAGAAGAAAGGAATTCCTCTGAGACAGATGAAACACAGAGACTTATGCAAGGGAGAGAGAGAGGAAAGATGCCAAGAGCATAATGAGAAAACAAGTCATTATGAGATGAATATGAAAAGATAAATTGCAACATTTATAAGTGAAATTATTTTTAGATCACCAACAAAGGCTTGGAATAAGAGATGGAACAAAGATAGGACTGGGTTTTTCAGTGAAAGAGGCTAAGATAAAATAAGTAGATATGTAGGAGATAAAATGGAATAGATGGTAAGGGTCAATATCTGTGTCCATGACTTCCTGGTTCTGTTTTGTTGCCTAGAATACATCCAGCTACATACCGTATCAATTAACATAAATATTCCTCAAGAGGACATCCAACTCAACACGTCCAATATAGAGCTTATTTCCATCAGCAATCCCATTGGCCAAACCCGTATATTGCTTCCATTACTGTTAATTCCTCCCTCTCCCATAGCCCCACGTTCAACCAGTTCCTAAATCTTGACCTTTCTTTTTTTTTTTTTTTAAGATTTTATTTATTTGACAGAGAAAAACACAGCCAGAGAGGGAACACAAGCAGGGGGAGTGAGAGAGAGAGAAGCAGGCTTCCGCTGAGCAGGGAGCCCGATGTGGGACTCAATCCCAGGTCTCCGGGATCATGACCTGAGCCAAAGGCAGTTGCTTAACCAACTGAGTCACCCAGGTGCCCCAATCTTGACCTTTCTAATAGCTCTAAAATTGAACCACTTCACATATCTCTCAAACTGAACCATTTCTCTCAGTTTTACAGTGGCCATCTTTGAGTTCAGGCCACTATCACTTAAAACTGCCTCCAAACTGTTGTGTCTCTGGCTCTCATTTTCCAGTCATGAGTGCATGTGCAGAAACGCACATCTATTCATCCCTTGGATTGCCAGATTTGTAAGTAAAATTGCAGCACATCCAGTTAAATTTGAATTTCAGCTAAACAATTTTTGTTAGATGTATGTTCCAAATATTGTGTGTGATAATATCACAAGTATTGCAACAAATTTTAATATTTAAAAATAACATACTTATACTAAAAGATTATTTATTTTATCTGAAACTCAAATTTAACTGGTTGTCTGGTATTTTATCTGGCGAACTTACCTCTTATTTGTTTGTGTTATTTAGAGTTACATATGTAGCTACAATACAAATCCAAAAGTATCAGAATAATAACACCAAATTCAGAATAGTGGTTTCTATGGAGCATGAAGGAAAAAAGTGCATTTAGTTAAGTATCTAGAAGGAAATCCCGCCATAGTATTTTTGTATTAAGCATGCATTTTTAATTTTTGCTTTGAGGTTCCCCTCCTTTTTTAAAGGGCATTTATGTTTCATTTCTTGAGCTTAGTGGTGTATATACAGACTTTTTAATGTTACTTTGCTTTTTGTGTGCGTAAGATATTTATAATAAATATTTTTAAAATCTGTAATAGCCCTCTAGAGAAAATCCAAAGAACTGAATGTGGATTACAAACACCATCATGGGTTCATTGACTCTATTTACCTCTCTAACCTTGGCTCTTCCAGTTTGTACACAACAGTCTGTTTGTCCTGAATAATTTTCCTCAAGTGATCATCCATACTATTCCTTGTTGTCCTTAAATCTCAATTTAGTGGTCAGTACTTCACTGGCACCTTATCTATATCTGAGTTAGGTAGTTTTCCTATGTACTGTCCAGAAATTCAACACTTTCACCACTATGTACATTTATCTTCACCAAGTGTAATTGCTGACTTACTTGTCTGTATCTCCCATTAGAAGACAAATCTAAAAGTACAGAGACTAAGTTGTTTTCACCATAACATCTCCAGCCCCCACACAGTGTCTGGCACCAAAGGACCCTCAATAAATATTTGCTATAGGAATTGATTGGTTAATGAATGATGGGTTGGTTTATTTAAAATTCTTGAAGTATTTTATAATTTTACATTTAACATGAATCCTATTTTATGATCAGTATCTAGGTGAAATCATAAATCTTACCACCTCATAGTGTGTAGATCAGAAATCATGGAATGAAGTTCTCTTCTGTCATTCATATTGCAAAGTTTGGTTTCAACATCACCTGTCACCTAAACTGGGTCTTGCTTTTGTTGTTTAGAATAAACACATAGCAAGTGTTCCTTGGCTTGTACGAACTATACTTAGACTTACATGTTGAGTTTCCGAAAATTACTTTGTATATCTGTAAATTCAAACTTGATAAATATAGTAAGCATTATTACATTCTATGGTAGGTATGATGCATTGATACTTAACACCTGCATTTATGGAATCTAATGAAAATATCATTGTTACCTATATTTTCTTCTCAGTCTGTTCTTTTCCCTCATTTTCCTTAAAGTCCATGTGCTGTTAACTAAAAATCGATTTGCTAACAGCTCTGAATCCCATATGTAAACATCAATGCATTTCTACCTTAATAAGAGACTAAAATTTCCCTTCATTTCCTTGGGTTTGCTTCCTTGAGCTTCTCCTCTCCTGTTTATCAGTTTTCTACATACCATTATTAATTTTTCAACACTCTTCCTCCAAGTAGCAGAAGGAAATTTACCTGATTTTAAGATGCCTCTTAGAATTGTTGCTCTTTAGCATGTCCTCATTCTCATTAACAAAAGAAAAGACAGATACTGGTGTGAAGAGTTGAGTTTAGAACATGTTGAACAGGGTAAAACAGGATGTGAAACTAGTATCATTAAGTATGGTATCATGGGGATACCATCTTTATTTCAATTGTACCCTCTTTATTTATTTCCATTTCTCAAACTTTCTAATCCCAGAACTCAGAGAACTCTTACTCTCACATTCTACCTTTGCAGCTTCCAAAACAGTATTGTCTATATCTGAGTTAGGTACTTCTCCTATGTACTGACCCTAGACTCTACTCTTCAAGAGTAGAAAAATAAGAAAAATAAGTCAAGCAATTATATAATTGCTGAGGACCCCTATTGCTAAAATCTAAACCTATTATGGGTCCTTGACCATTAGGAACATTTGGCCTAGGGAATGCAAGGAGCTATTGTTTGCAGAATGTTGGCTGACAGTCAAGTGTTTATTGAGTGGCACTTCAATGAAGATGGTATCACCATAGTCTGTGAACTTGTCAGTGTAACAAGTAAAGAAATCTAATTTTATCTAATCTAATGGACTTCGTGAGAGTGAGTCCATTTTCCAGGGATGGACTTGAGATAGCCAAGGATAAAGGACTAATATATCAACATTCCAATCTAAAATTAATGATTGAGTGTACTAGAATTATCCATTGGCACACCTGCCTGTGGACAAACTACATACAAAGCCAAATAAGCAGAAGGCTGCTTCGTGAGTATGGAATCAAAATAAGAGGGGTCAGATATTTGATTCTAATGTTTAATGGCATTGCATTTTGAGAGCCTGGTGTGCAGTCTTCCACAAGAATGAAATTCTGTCTGTGAGGCAGATGGAGACTCACAAGACTGGAGGAGTAATAATCCACCCCTCACCAGTACACCACGCTTTGATGGTCAGGGCCAACTTGTGCTTCTGTGACTCATTTTTCTTTGCATTCCTGGATGACTAACACTTCCATCCCCCAATCTCATGTACATCTATTTGTTGCTTTCTTAAAAAAAAAAAAGCTTTAGATATATTAAAACATTCTATGAGACCTCAAACCATAAAACTCCTAGAAGAAAACACAGGGAGTAATATCTTTGACATGGCCTTAGCAACATATTTCTAGATATATCACCTAAGGCAAGAGAAACAAAGACAAAATTAAACTATTGGGACTATACCAAAATAAAAAGCTTTGGTACATTGAAGGAAACCATTGACAAAACAAATGGCAACCTACTGAATGGGAGAAGATACTTACACATGATATAGCCAATAAGGAGTTAATATCCAAAATATATAAGAATTTATACAACTCAAAATTTTTAAAAATATGATTAAAAAATGGGAAGAGAACCAAATTAGACATATTTCCAAAGAAGACATACAGATGGCCAACAGGGACATGAAAACATGCTAAACATTACTAATCATCAGGAAAATGGAAAGCAAAGCCACAATGAGATACCATCTCACACCTGTCAGGATGGCAAGTATCTAAAATATAAGAAATAACAAGCTTTGGTGAGGATGTGGAGAAAAAGAAATCCATGTGTGGCATTGGTGGGAATGTCAACTGGTACAACCATGTGAAAATAGGATGGAGATCCCTCAAAAAATTAAAAAAAGTAAATCTCATACAATCCAGTAATTCCACTACTGTTTCTTCAATGAAAACAAAAACGTTAATTCAAAAAGATATGTGCACCCTTACATTTATTGCATTATTGTTTATAATAGCTAAGATATAGAAGTAATCAGTGTCCATCAATAAACAAATGGATAAAGATGTGACACACATACACACACACACACATGCACACACGCACACACACATGGATATTATTCAGCCATAAAACAATATAGATAATATTGTTGTTGCCATCTGCAATAACATGAATGGACTTAGAGGCTGTTAAGTGTAATAAGTTAGACATAGAAAGACAAATATTGTATGATATCACTTAAATGTGGAACCTAAAAACAAAACAAATGAACAAACAGAAAAGGCAGAAATAGGCCCATAATACCAGAGAAAAAACTGGTGGTTTTCAGAAGGGATCAGGCAAGGGTATACGCAAAATGGGTGAAGGAGCATGGGAGACACAGGCTGCTAATTATGGAATGAATAAATCACCAGGATGAAAGGTATAGCCAGGAATAGAGTCAATGGTATTGTAATAACATAGATTAATGGAACAGAATACTGTAGAGCAATATGCAAAAAAATGAAATTGGACCCCCTTCTTATACCATATACAAAAATAAATTCAAAATGAATGAAAGAGGGGCACCTGGGTGGCTCAGTCATTAAGCATCTGCCTTAGCCTTAGGTCATGATCCTCCTGGGATCCAGCCCTGCATTAGGCTCCCTGCTCAGCGGGAAGCTGACTTCTCCCTCTCCCACTCCCCTTGCTTATGTTCCATCTTTCACTGTGCATCTCTCTGTCAAATTAATAAATAAACTCTTTTTAAAAAATAGATTAAAGTCCTAATTGTGAGACCTGAAACTAACAAAATCCTAGAGGAGAACACAGGTAGCAAACTCTTTGACATCAGCTGGCAACTTTTTTCTAGATATGTCTTCTGAGGCAAGAAAAACAAAAGCAAAACTGAACTATAGACTTCATCAAAATAAAAAGCTTCTGCACAACAAAGGAAACAATCAACAGAACTAAAAGGCAACCTATGGACTGGGAGAAGATATTTGCAAATGACATGTGATAAAGGGTTCGTATCCAAAATAGATAAAGAACAATAAAACTCAAAGAACAAATAATCCAGTTTAAAAAAATAGGCAGAAAACACAAATAGACATTTTTTCAAAGAAGACATCCAGATGGCCAACAGACACAGGAAAAGATGCTTCACATCCCTCAGCATCAGGGAAATACAAATCAAAACAACAATGAGCTATCACCTCACACCAGTCAGAATGGCTAAAATTAACAACACAGGAAAAAAACAACAACAGGTATTGGTGAGGATGTGGAGAAAAAGGAACACTCTTGCACTTTTGGTGGGAATGCAAACTGGTGCAGCCACTCTGAAAACTATACAGAATTTCCTCAGTCAGTTAAAAATAGAACTACCCTATGATCCAGCAATTGAATCACTAGGTATTTACCCAAGGATACAAAAACACTGATTCAAAGGAGTATATGCACCCTGATGTTTATAGCAGCATTACTAACAATAGTCAGATTATGAAAGAGCCCAAATGTCCATAGACTGGAGGAATGGATAAAGAAGGGGTAGGATGTACACATATATATGTGTAATGGAATATTTATATTCATATATGTCATGGAATATTACTCAACTATCAAAAATCATGAAATCTTGGGCGCCTGGGTGGCTTAGTGGGTTAAAGCCTCTGCCTTCAGCTCAGGTCATGATCTCAGGGTCCTGGGATCAAGGCACACATCGGGCTCTCTGCTCAGCAGGGAACCTGCTTCTCCCTCTTTCTCTGCCTGCCTCTCTGCCTACTTGTGATCTCTCTCTCTGTCAAATAAATAAATAAAATCTTAAAAATAAAACAAAACAAACAAACAAAATAATAAAATCTTGCCACTTGCAAGGATGTGGATAGAGCTAGGAGTATTATGATAAGCAAAATGTGTCAGTCAGAGAAAGACAAATACCATATGATTTCAATCACATGTGGAATATAAGAAACAAAACAAATGAGCAAAGGGAAAAATAAAAGAGAGAGAAAGAGGCAAACCGATAAACATATTCTTAACTATAGAGAGCAAACTGATGCTTACTACAAGGGAGGTAGATGGGGGGATGTGCTAAATAAGTGTTGGGCAATAAGGAGGGCACTTGTGATGAGCACAGGGTGTTGTACGAAAGTGTTCATTTACTATATAGTATATCTGAAACTAAGTTACACTTTATATTAACTAACAGGAATTTAAACAAAAGCTTAAAAAATACATCATGATTATTTGCTGTGATATTTAACTTTCAAAGTCTTTTCAAAATAAAATAGCTGCATATATTTATTTAATAAAACCCAGTAAAAAAACTAACAATCATTGGTCCTTGTGGTTCTCAGTAATAAATCCTGTCTTATTTTCTTATCATAGTATAAATTATATTCTTTTGCAATATATGCCTTTGCATTAAGACCCAGTAGTTCTTAAACACTATTACCAAATTACCATCTAGTTTCCAAGTGCAGCAAAGGCAAACAATCTTTATTTTCCACATTAAGGCAGAAATTTTTTATCATTAATTTTTCTCTTTTTCTTAAGATTTTTTTTTAGAGAAGTTTTAGGTGCACCATGAAAATAAGAGGAAGATACAGAGATTTCCCATATACCTCCTGCCTCACACAAGCACAGCCTTCCCCATTGTCAACATCCTCCACCAGCATGGTACATTTATTACAATTGATGGACCTTGATACATCATACTCCAAATCCATAATTTACTTAGATTCCATTCTTAGTATTCTACAGTCTATGGGTTTAGACAAATATATGACATTCAACCATTATTATAGTATCATACAATCTATTTTCATTGCCTTAAAAATCCTCTCTGTTCCACTTCACTTACAATAATCTATTTCTCTCACTAAATACATATTGTGCATTATTCACGTGGATTAACTTCATTGCCTACAGACATTATTAACAACATTCTTTAATCAAAAGTACAATCAATTGTTCGAGTGAAATTTATTGCTATTAAATCTTACTAATTAATTATGCCTTATAGCTGTTCAAAGAAATAGAGAATAACAGGCCTGAGCACAGTTAGCCAGTCACAGAATCAATCAATGGGATTATATCCTGAAAAACCCAAAGGAGGAATTGTTTCTACTACCTTAGATATTGAGAAATTATAAGACCAACATTGATGAATAGCCATTCATCAATTACATGTAACAAAACAAACATCATTCTAGACCTTTTAGCTTCATCTTCCCAGTGAATCTCTGATAGTACTTCTCAAATCATCTGTGGTAAAGGATCATCTTTATTTTGTGATCTGTTGCACACTGGTACTTTTGTAAAATACACCAAAAACAAATACCTAGAAAAATGAAAATCTGATGTGCCATATGAAATTTTATTAGAGCCAAAAGACATAAAATTACTATCAATTTTTTAAAAAGATTTTATTTATTTATTTGACAGAGAGAAACACAGCTGGAGGAGGGAACACAAGCAGGTGGAGTAAGAGAGGGAGAAGCAGGTTAACTGCCGACCTGGGAGCCCGACGCGGGGTCGATGTGGGCTAGATGTGGGCTTGGATTCTGGGAGTCTGGGAACATGACCTGAGCTGAAGGCAGCCGCTTAATGACTGAGGCACCCAGGTGCCCCTACTGTCAATTTTTATGGAAGTATCCATTGCTCACTCTTAACTTCTGACCTGTAACAAATAGTTCACCAATTGACACTGATAAGCAGACTACACTTTGAGTAGCACCATTCTATATAAAATAGGGATTATGATTTCCACTTTTCTGTGAAAAACAGGCTGAGGCTTAGATAAATACAGTAATGTTCTTAAATTCACCCAGATAATCAATAGCACAGACCAAATTTGTATTCAGGATTGATTCCAAATTCTGAAGCTTTAAATAAGTATGATACAGTTTCACTGACACTTCTAAAATTGTATTGTCCAATATAGTATGTGCTAGCTACATATAATTATATTATATATAAGTTGTAATTATATAAAATTAATTTTACTTCCTCAGTATTTATCTGTACTAGTGACATTTCAAGTACTGAAAAGCCATGTATGGCTAGTGGCTACTATATTGAACAGTACAGATAAAGGGAATTTGCATTCTCACAGAAAGTTTTATTGGACTATGCTGCTCTAGAATATCAGTAATTTCTCTTAGAGATTTTTTATTTCATTTATAAGTTAGCATTAGACACTCTGGGGTTTGCCTGCTGTCACACAATGACCCTTCTCTTCAAAAAATTACCCTCACTTCCCCAATCCACAAAACAAGGCAGTTTTTTATCTTCCAAGACTCTGTCCCACCTATCTGTCATGGCTGACTAAACCAGATGAGGACACCTCATAAAAGCCAAGACATATAAATGTGTCTCTTATCCTTAGGAAAGGGTGCATGCATATCTTAAAATGACTGCCTCTGAAGAAAAGAGAATATTCATAATCTACTAATGCCAATTATTTCCCAGGAGAAAAGAAAATAATAATAAGGCTTATAGACAGGAATTTGACCTAGAGTCCCTCAGAATACCAGTCCCGGATCAAACAACTATACTTAAGGATTAAGGCTGAGTTCTACTGCAATAGCAGCTTGCAGTGCACCCTGTGGATCAAGGGAAGGAAGGGATGTTACCAAGGAAGAGAAAGGAGTCCCAAGTTTCATATCCGTAGCTACAGCCAACAATGGATGTGTCCATACCACCTGCCAAACATTTTAGGCACTTTACATGTGTAGCTTCATTCAAATAATCCTCTGAATTTATACCAATTTTACAAACAAGGGAATCAAGATAGCTGAGGTTTACAGATCGTGAAGACATAGTTGAAAGCCTCAGTGGTTGTTGAAACTTCATAAAAATTAGAAAAGTACTATGCAAAGCCATAAAGGGTTGAGTTGGAAAAAATCAATATGAATTCATAAACTTATAAAGAAATGCTATTTTCCATCTCTGTGCTAAAAGTGATCAAGCACCAAAAGCAGTAGCAGCATTTTTGCCTACCACCCAAAATCATGAGCAATCCTAGCAGCCCAGATTGTCATTCCTAAAGTTATTCTAGGAAAAAAGCAGTAAGATTCTGTAGAGGATTTTGAAAAAAAAATTTTAATCTATTTTTTATTTTTCTATTATTATTAGACAACAAAGATAATTTTAAGAATGTCAGGGGCAGTATTTAAGGACAAAGAGCTATCATAAGGGAATTTCCAGCCACCAAGTTGTAACAATTTGAGCATCAGGATCTTTATTGTTAATGATTTTGCTAACTAAAACCAGTTGAGTATAAAAAGTCCATAAATTTAGGGGCACCTGGGTGGCTCAGTTGGTTAAGCGAGTGCCTTCGGCTCGGGTCATGATCCCAGAGACCCGGGATCGCGTCCCCACATCGGGCTGCCTGCTCAATGGGAAGCTTGCTTCTCCCTCTCTCACTCCCCCTGCTTGTGTTCCCTCTCTGGTGTGTTTCTCTCTGTCAAATAAGTAAAATCTTTAAAAAAAAAAAAAAAAGTCCATAAATTCGGTAATGATATTGAAAAAAGAAAGGTTAACATACTGTGTGCAAAACATTTTTTAATATGAAAGAATAAATATAATAGATGTATAAGTTTTAGTGATTTCTATATAAATAGGGGACATTGATATATAGGTGCATTTTATTAATTCCGTAACTATGTGTCTGTAAAATAGAGATAGGTACTTTTTTTCTATCTGTATAAGCAAGATATATATAGAGAGAACTCTAAGTGAGCCAAGTGCTTCCAAAAAGAAAGTAGGTATTGAGCCAGAACTGAATAGGCTAATCAATCCCTTTTGTAATATGGAATAGCCAAGCAAAAAGTGCATCTAGCAATTGATTAGCACCAGTCGTCATATATAATAAGCACTTTAAAGAGGATTCAACAACGTGTTCCACAATAATAAAATAACCAATTATCCCAACTACAAGAATTAACTAAAAAAGTTGATCTCTCATTTTCTGATAAATAAACCCTTTAGAAGTACTTTAGATGACCCTACCCAGTGAATTATAAGTAAGATTCTGATATGACTTACGAAGTGGCCAATATTTGTATCAGATCAGATCCAGGAATATCACATGACATCATTTCCAATAGTAGGTGGTTTTACCAGTTATGAATAGGAAAACTGAAGCCAGTCTGCTTCGACTCAAGGTAAGTTACCTTAGGTAAGTTATTTGATCTTTCTGTGCCTCAGTTTCCTTATCTATAAAGTGAGAGTTATAATAGCTTCCATTGCAACAGTCATTATGAAGATTAAAGAGTGAATACATGTGAAACACTTAGAACAATGCCTTGAACATAATAATTACTCAGTAGGTATTAATTATTATAATTTCTAAAAAAAACCATTTTGCAAAAACCTAAAATCAGCATGAAAGATGTATATGTGCAAGTTTCATTAAGGTGACACATGGAACTTTGTTTTTATAAGGAGCTTCAGCCTAATATCAAGTATTAGGTATGTGTTCCCTTGAGCTATACAATGAACTTCCATATCCTGACTAAAAATCAATTCCTCAACAACCCAAATCATGCGACCTCAACTGGTAGGTTTTTGAGGGAAGGGAGTTTGGCAGTGCTGAGAGGAAGGAGGAATTTGGTAAAGTTATTGCAACCTTAGCTAGTATTTGGTAAGCAAAGACAACACCATATGGAATAAATTCCAGTTTTGACTCAGTGGATAGCAAATTGTTTACTTCTAATTCTGATAGTAATGATGAACTGAAGATAAGTATCATTTTTAAGGCATTAATATGGCCTTCGTTTCCATTTTAGGGTTTTTTTTTTTCCCATCTTGAAGAACTAGCAACCCTATTGGTTCAAAGGAATTCTTCATTTATATATTGTCTTCACACTAACATTTTTACTCTAGTGCTTTTTGGCATATTTATTATTCCCTAAAGTAGCCCCCAGACATATCGAGCTGCCCAACTAGGCTGCCCAAATTTTCTTCTGAAGTACCAATTATTTTCTTGATAGCATTTTGTCCATAGAATTGCATAGGTTTTGAGTGGTCTGCCTCAATCCAATGTTGTTATTTTTATAGCTTAATATTACAGATCATGAGGGTTGTAGTGGCATATATGATACATAAGGTAATAGCATCAACTCAAATAACCTGAATTAATCATCACCCCAAAATTACTGTTATCATCCCAGGTTTAGCATTTTCATCATCATAAACGTTTATGTAGTCATAGCACCAGACCAGTTGTTGGAATAAAAGGTGATATGAGAGTTATCAAAAAAATCATTTCTGCCAATAAGAGGCTTAAAATCACTAAGGGAGAGATAATATAGACATTAAAAAGACAATTAACAATGTTGTTTAAGGTACCCCAAAATGACAGCTATGCAAATTGTATGGTAACTTTAAGGTAGCGTAGAAAGGACACTAAACCTATAATTGGACAACTTAGGTTTTTGTTTTTGTTTTTAAAGATTTTATTTATTTATTTGACAGAGAGAGTGAGAGAACACAAGGAGGGGGGAGCACAGGGAGAGGGAGAAGCTGAGAGAAAGTATTACCTACTTCTGTGGGTAATAAGGTTGATTTTTCTGTATTTTCTTCTATTTGGCCATCTTGTTAAACTACTTTATTAATTCCAGAAGATTGTTTGGGCTTTTAACCTGTCTTAGGTGTTGTTAGGAATACTATCAAGCCATTAGCTTTTTTCTTCTGATGTTTTGTTAGTTATCTAATTTTCTGTTTTTGTTTGTTTCCATATCTTGATTTCATGAAAATTACCAAAACAAATTTTAATAAGGTTTTTATAGGCTTAAGGCTTTTAAGTTTTTAAAAGGTTTAAAAGATTTAAGCTTTAAGGCTTTTAAAAGTTAAGGCTTTTGGGGCACCTGGGTGGCTCAGAGGGTTGGGCCTCTGCCTTCAGTTCAGGTCATGGTCTGGGGGTCCTGGGATCGAGCCCTGCATCAGGCTTTCTGCTTGGCAGGGAGCTTGATTCCACTTCTTTCTCTACTTGCCTCTTTGCCTATCTGTGGTCTCTCTCTCTGTCAAATAAATAAATAAAATCTTTAAAAATAATAAAATAAATAAAAGTTAAGACTTTTAACTATGTAGGATAAGATAAATTTTAATAAGAGAATTTTAAGGTTTAATCATTTAAGATAATAATTGAATATAGTTTTGGATACAATTTTTATTACATTTAAGTAGTTCCCTTGTATTACAATTTTACTTGGAGGTTTTATTAAAAATAATAGCTGAATTTTATCAAATACATTTTTATCACATGTTGTTATAATCATATGAATTTTTTCCCCTCTAAATTTGTTGTTTTGATGGATTAGGTTGCTAGATTTCCTAATCTCAAGCCACATTTATATCTTTCTTTAGATATGTTTCTATCTCTTTATATCTTTGGTTATTTAAATCTTTCTTATTATTTTATTTATTTTTTATTTATTATTAAAATAAATATTTATGATTATTTATTTACTTATTATGTTAATTATTATTTCTTTAAGAAATTGCTGGAGACATTGTTGGAGCCTATTTTCAATTAAATGACATTGTTTTGTAGCTTTATTTCTCCTTCCTTCCCCTTATTTTTCCCTCTCTCCCTTCTTTCCTTTCTTCTTTTTATATTATCATTATCATGCTTTCATATTAAAATTATGTTAGCATTGTAAAATGAACCAAAAAACTTCCACTGTTTGCTATGACTGCATTAGTTTAAATTGTCGCTACTCAAAGCTTGGGCTATGGACCAATGCTATTAGCATCACAGGAAGCTTGTTGGGAATTTATAATAGCAGGCATAACATCATATCTACTTTATTAGCGACCGCATTGAACACTAACTAGATCCTCAGGGGTTTCCTATGAACATTAACACTGAAATTCTCTGAGCTATGGCACCTCAGTGGCTTACTCCTTTGAATATTGAGCTCTCCATTGTGGCTCAGGTCATGATCACAGGATGGAGCCCTGCCTTGAGCCCACTGGCTCCCTCCACTCCCAGTAAGTAGTCTGCTTAAAGTTCTCTCCTTCTGTTGCTCTCCCCCTCAAATAAATAAATAAATCTTAAAAAAAAAATGAAATTTTCTAAGCTGCATATAATCACTTTCAATGGTTAAAATTTCATTACTTTTCTCATCTCTGTTCTTTGGTCTATTCAAATTTTCCCTCTTTCTTAAGTCAGTTTTGGTAATGCTTACTTTGTTAGGACATTACCCACTTCTGACTTGTCAGCTATGCCACCATATTTACTCTACCTCTATCACTTTAGGTGGTGTCTAGTTCCTCTAGCTGCTCTCTTTCACTGAGTGTTTACCCTTTTGGACCATATTGACCTCACTTTCTTTAGCTCCAGGCCTTGAATGGATGTAGTGGATCCATAGTGTACCACTTGGATCCCCCTATAGGACACACTCATTCTCCCAGCTGCTTTGAATGATGATGACTGATGACTCACTACTGAGTCTCTCTCTAAGAATTGCCTTTAGCTGAAGAAAGCCACCTCATCCAATAACGGGATAGCCCATATCGAGTGACTAGAAAATGGGAGAACAAATCCATGACCCTTGCCTCAAGGCAGAACAATGCCGAGAGGCCATTCCAGATGCAGAGTGCCCCATAGTAACTGCTGGAGCGTCTGTTACAATGCCATGGCTGTTCATCTTTTCCTTCAGTCTAATTCTCTTTACTTCACCCATCACAACTGTTGTTTCCAAGAACACTCCCTAATAAATCCCCTACACACTAATCTTACAGTTGCAAAGACTGTGTCTAGGAGAACCTGGCATACTACACATGGTCCCTTCAATGAATTGTATTTTTCTTTGTCAGCTTTGAGTTTGAAGTTTGGTTGTAGTAGTAGCCTGAGATATACAATACCACGGGTGGGTGAAGGCAAATCTATCATTCTCTGCATGGACTAGTAGTAATCTGCCAGTCCCTGGTGAAGAATTCCTGCCTCTGTGTTTCCTCATCTTCCCCTACTCTCCAGCCCCAGGATTGGAAGGTCGGGAGGACCAGGTACTCCCACTGGGGGCTGATATTGACTCACATCTTGCTTCCAGCTTCCTATAGGCCCTATGTTACCATTTGGCAAAGATGGATGGAAATTAGGAGTGGAGGTCAAGAAACCTTATTCAGGGCATCAGATTTCCAGGTTCTTATCTTCACTTTTTATTTTTATTTTATTTTAAGGTAAACTCTACCAATGTGGGGCTTGAACTCACAACCCCAAGATTAAGAGTTGCATGCTCTCTCTCTCTCTATATATATATATATTCATTCATTATTCAATGGCCATTTGGACTCTCTCCATAGTTTGGCTATTGTTGATAATGCTACTATAAGCATTGGGGTGTATATATTCCTTTGATCTGTATTTTTGTATCCTTTGGGTAAATACCTTGTAGTGCAACTGATGGATTGTAGGACAGTTCTATTTTTAACTTTTTGAGGAAACTCCAAACTATTCTCCAAAGTGGCTGCACCAGTTTTCATTCCCATCAACAGTGCAACAGTGTTTCCCTTTCTCTGCATCCTCACCAACACCAGTTTTTTCTTGTGTTGTTAATTTTGAGAAGCTAATTTTTTTTAAAAAATGCATGTACTTATTTTGTAGTTTTGTTTTGTCATTGTTTTAACTGCTATCCTAGCATGTTAATTCTTATAATATCTTGGCACAGATTTCTAGGACATCTCCCTGAGGATCTGGGGAAATCAAGAATAAGATATGAAACTAAAAATAATTTATAAACATAGGACAAATTATAGGACTTGTAAATAGTAGGTACTTGATAAATATTTTTGTTTTGATTTGGTTTTAAAAATCAGAGTGAATCAACACATGGTATTTCTTTTTTTTTGTTTTAAGATTTTATTTCTTTATTTAACAGAGAGAGAAACAGTGACAGAAGGAACACAAACAGGGGGAGTAGGAGAGGGAGAAGTAGGCTTCCTGCTGAGCAGGGCCTGGGATCATGACCTGAGCGGAAGGCAGACATTTACCAACTGAGCCACCCAGATGCCCCAACACATGATATATCTTCACATGGGGCATGGACTTGTCCTCCCATTTTCTAGTCACTTAATATGGCCTATCCCCAGGGAGGGGGTATGTTGTTGGGTGAGGTGGCTCTCTTGAATGGGCTTGCTAGCATTTTTCTACTTCTTTGGGAGTGCATTTTCTGGCAAACAGATTATGCATAATTATAACAGATAACATTTGTTGAGTGTTTACTATGTGACAGTTATTGTTCAAAAACTTGTATTAACTCATTTAATATTCAGAGCAACTAGATGTAGAAGCAGAGTATTACATGCCACATATTTCAATTGTTAAAAATGCATATATTTTGTGATTTTTTAAGGAGACTTTTTTTTATGTTTTTCACTCAATGCCAACAAAAATAATCCTTATACTGGCCTTTAAAATTGCAAGACATCCTAGTGAACAACTGTAAGTGAAAGGAATTTATTGAGATAAAAAAGAGAGAATTATTTTTTTTAGAGGCTGTAGAGAGTAGACAGAATTCTGAACAATAAACCTAGTTTAAGCTACCTATTCTAATAAGGCAGCAAGTTGAGAACATTCTCAAGAATACCTGTCTTTGCCTAATATAAAGATGCAATTGTGAATTTATACTTAAAACCATCCTTTTCATTTTTCTGGTACTTGAAAAATATCCTTTTGAGGGGTGCTTGGGTGGCTCAGTTGGTTAATCAGCTGATTCTTGATCTCAGTTCAGGTCATGATCTCAGGGAAGTGAGATCACGCCCTCCTTCGGGCTCAGAACTGGGCATGAAGCCTGCTTAAGATTCTCTTTCTCTCTCTCTCCTGCCCCTCGTCCTTCATTCGCAGGCACAGATACACACTCTCTCAAAAAAAAAAAAAATAAACAAAATAAAAATATCCTTTTGATATCAAAAGGAAAATACATTATATAGTATACATGAACTTCAAAGATTATTTTATCATGTGAAATGCATCCTTTATTCTCTAAAGAAATTTGCTTATTGAATTGCTTATTTCACTTGTTAAATGGTTGTTTCTAGTAATATTCAGATGAACATCCCTGATTTTTAAAAGAATAAATACTGATCCTCTTAGTTTTTTAGACAAAAGAGGTTAGAATTTATCCATTTCCTTTTGTGCATAAAGGTAAAGGAAATCTATGGCTTTGACAGCCCCTTTATTTTAAATTGATGTGTAAGAATCTTTGTTATAGCATCTATTATGTCAAGATAAGTAATAATAGTGCTTGTGTTTTGTAATTGGAGATATTCAGTAATATCTCCAACCTCACAGAACTATCAAGGAATAGAACTAGAATTTTAATCTAAGCATGTTAATTCTAGACCTCAGTAACTCAACTACTATTTTATATATCCAACCTCCTTAAGAGCAAGATTTCTACTATCCCCCACAAATAGCCATACAATGAGTACAATTACTATGAGCTGAAAATCTCTGCATCCTATGAGCATCTCCAAAACTTAGCTACTCTGACGAAAAGATTGCTGCCAGTGTTCTCGTCTAGGAATCCTGTCTCAGATTTAGGTCTTTCATCCATTTTGAGTTTGTCTTTGTGTATGTATAAGAGAATGGTCCAGGTTTCATTCTTCTGCATGTGGCTGTCCAATTTTCCTAGCACCATTTATTGAAGGGACTGTTTTGTTTTGTTTTGTTTTGTTTCTACTAGCTATTCTTTCCTGTTTTGTTGAAGATTAGTTGACCATAGAGTTGAGGGTCCACTCTGGGTACTCTATTCTATTCCATTGACCTATGTGTCTGGTTTTGTGTCAGTACCATGCTATCTTGATGATCACAGCTTTGTAATATAGCTTGAAGTCAGGCATTGTGATGCTGCCAACATTGTTTTTCTTTTCCAACATTCTTCTGGCTATTTGGGGTCTTTTCTGATTGGATACAAATTTTAGGATTATTAGTTTCAGCTCTGTGAAAAATGTCAGTGGTATTTTGATAGGGATTACACTGAATTTGTAGATTCCTCTGGGTTGCATAGACATTTTAACAGCATTTATTCTTCTAATCCGTGAGCATGGAATAATTTTCCATCTCTTTGTGTCTTCCTCAATTTTTTTCATAATTGTTCTGTAGTTTTTAGAGTACAGACCCTTTACATCTTTGGTTAGGTTTATTCCTAGGTATGGTTTTTGGTGCAATTGTAAATGGGATTGATTCCTTCATTTCTCTTCCTTCAGTCTCATTGTTAGTGTATAGAAATGCAACTGATTTCTATGCATTGATTTTGTATCCTGCTACATTGCTGAATTGCTATATGAGTTCCAGCAATTTTGGGGTGGAGTCTTTTGGGTTTTCCATGTAAAGTATCATGTCATCTACAAAGAGTTTGTGAGAGTTTGACTTGTTCTTTGCCAACTTGAATGCCTGTTGTTGTTGTTGTCTGCTGAGGTTAGGACTTACAGTATGATGTTGAACAACAGTGGTGAGAGTGGGCATCCCCATTGTGTTCCTGACTTTAGGGGAAAGGCTCTCAGTTTTTCCCCACTGAGAATGATATTTGCTGTGGGCTTTTCATAGATGGCTTCTATGATATTGTGGTATGTTTCCTCTATCCATACAGTTTGAAGTGTTTTAATCCAAAAAGGATGTTGTGTTTTGTCAAATGTTTTTTCTGCATCAGTTGAGAGGATCATATTATTCTTGTCTTTTCTTTATTAATGTGATATATCATATTGATTGTTTTGTGAATATCGAACCACCCTTGCAGCCCAGGAATAAATCCCACTTGGTGGTGGTGAAGAGTCCTTTTAATGTACTGTTGGATCTTATTGGCTCCATGCCTTGGTGAGAATTTTGAATCCATGTTCATCAGGGATATTGGTCTGTAATTCTCCTTTTTGATGGAGTCTTTGGTTTGGGATCAAGGTAATGCTGGCCTCATGGAATGAGTTTGGAAGTTTTCCTTCCATTTCTATCTTTTGAAAGAAATGCAGTAGAATAGGTCTTATTTCCTCTTCAACTATTTGGTAGAATTCCCCTGGGAGGCCAGCCGGTCCTGGACTCCTGTTTTTTGGGAGGTTTTTGATTACTCCTTCAATTTTCTTCCTTGCTATAGGTCTGTTCAGATTTTCTATTTCTTCCTGTTTCAGTTTTGGTAGTTTATAAGTTTCTAGGAGTGCATCATTTCTTCTAAATTGCCTAATTTGTTGGCATATAGTTGCTCATAATATGTTCTCAAAATTGTATTTCCTTGGTGTTTGTCATGCTTTCTCCTTTTTCATTCATGATTTTATAAATTTGGGTCCTCTCTCTCTCTCTTTTTTTGGTAAGTCTGGCTAGGGGTTTATTGATCTTATTAATTCTTTCAAAGAACCAGCTCTTGGTTTTGTTGATCTGTTCTACTGTTCTTTGGTTTCTATTTCATTTTTTTCTGCTGAAATCTTTCTTATTTCTCTTCTTTTTCCTGGTTTAATCTCTATTTGCTGTTATTTCTCCAGCTTCTTTAGATTTAGCTTGCGTATTTCAGATTTTTCTAATTTTTTGGGACAGGCTTGTACTACAATGTAATGCCCTCTTAGGATAGCCCAAAAGTTTTGAACAGCTGTGTTTTCATTTTCATTAGTTTCCATGAATTTTTTAAAAGATTTTATTTATTTATTTGACAGAGAAAGACACAGAAGAGAGTAAACATAAGCAGGGGGAGTGGGAGAGGGAGAAGCAGGCTTCCTGCCTAGCAAGAAGCCCAACACAGATCTCAATCCCAGAACCCTGGGAACATGACCTGAGCCAAAGGCAGTTGCTCAACGATTGAACCACCCAGGTGCCCTTCCATGAATTTTTTGAATTCTTCTTTAATATCCTGGTTGACCCATCCATTCTTTAGTAGGATGCTCATTAACCTCCAGGTGTTTGTTTTCCTTACAAATTTCCTCTTGTGACTAAGTTCAAGTCAGCCTTGTGATCTGAAAATGCAGGGAATAATATAAGTCTTTTGATATCAGTAGAGACCTGATTTGTGACCCAGTATGTGATCCATTCTGGAGAAAGTTCCACCTGCACTTGAGAAGAATGTGTATTCTGTTCCTTTGGGATGGAATGCTCTGTATATATCTGTGAAGTCTATTTGGTCCTATGAGTCATTCAAAGTCCTTGTTTGCTTATTGATCTTCTGCTTAGATGATTTGCCCTTTACAGTGAGTGGGGTGTTGAAGTTCCCTACTATTGTTGTATTATTATCTATGTGTGTCCTTAATTTGATTATTAATTGGTTGATATAATTGGCTGCTCTTAAATTAGGGGCATAAGTACTTATAATTGTTAGATCTTCTTGTAGGGTAGACCCTTTAAGTATGATTTAGTGTCCCTCTTCATCCTACTATAGTTTTTGGTTTAAAATATAATTTGTCTGATATGAGGATTACTACCCCAACTTTCTTTTGAGGTCCATTAGTATGATAAATTGTTCTCCACCCACTCACTTTCAGGCTGGTGGTGTCTTTAGGTTTACTTATTTATTTTTAAAGATTTTATTTATTTGACAGGGAGAAACACAGCTAGAGAGGGTACACAAGCAGGGGGAGGGAGAGAGGGAGAATCAGGCTTCCCACCAAGGAGCCCAATCCTGGGGCTCTGAAATCATGACCTGAGCCAAAAGCAGATGCTTAACCACCCAGGTACCCCAGTGTTTTTAGGTCTAAAGCGAATCTTCTTATACAGCATATTGATGGGTCTTGCTTTTTTATCCAATCTGATACCCTGTGTCTTTTTATTGGAGCATTTAGCCCAAAATAAAATTACTGAAAGAAAATTAAGTGCCTTTGTGTTACCTGTAAAATTCCTGTTTTGTAGATTGTCTCTGTTTATTTCTGGTCTATATTACTCTTGGGATCTCTCTTCTCTTATACTATTCCCCTTAATATTTCTTGCAGGGCTGGCTTAGTGGTCACATATTCTTTCAGTGTCTGTCTGTCTTAGAAGCTCTTTATCTCTCCTTCCATTCTGAATTACAATCTTGCTGGACAAAGTATTCTTGACTGCATGTTTTTCTCATTTAGTACTCTGAATATATCATGCCAGCCCTTTCTGGCTTGCCCAGTCTCTGTGGATAGGTCTGATACAAGTCTAATGTTCCTGTCTCTGTAGGTTAGGGACTTCTTGTCTCAAGCTGCCTTCAGGATTTTCTCTTTATCTCTGAAATTCCCAAGCTCCACTATTATATGTTGGGGAATTGATCTACTTTTATTGATTTTGGGTCACCCCATTACTGTCCTTTACAGAGCTCCTGCCCTGAGTGCTCTTACCACCGTCATGTATGTACCCACTCCACCCCTCCAAAGGGAAAGTGGAGGGGCCTGTGTTCCTGTCCTTTATATGGTCCCCACATAAACAGCTGTCACCCGACTGAGCTGTGGTTTGCACTTATGGCAAACTGAACTGAGAGTCCCCTCCCAGGCTTACAGGCTACAACGACTTTCCTTATTCCAATTCTTGGGAACTGTACCGGCTCAAACACCCCTGTTACTTCTGTGACTCTGGGGATCCAGACACTGCACTGTCCCACCTAGAATTTTGCCCCCTTTAGCCACGTAAGCATCTTTCAGGCAGGGATGTCTCTTACTGGAGGAGATTTTTAAGGGTTCTGATTTTTGCCTCTGGGACTATATCGCTTTCTAGTAGCTGGTTTACAGGGTCTCCCACCCCCCTCCACCTCCCTGCCATTTATCTTCTAGTATCTCCCTTCAGAGTCACTTCACCACAACTCCTGCCTTGCAGGAAGTGATCACTTTTCCACTTGCAGAGTTTCAGATAGTCTTTTCTTGCATCTCAGGTTGAATTCATCAGTGTTCAGAATGATTTGATAGTTAAACTAGCTAAATTCAAGAGACCAGCTGAAACAAGGTCCCCTACTCTTCTGCCATCTTGTTTCCCTCACCCATATTTATTTTTTTTATATGGCCATATTTGTATTTCAGAAAAATCACTCCAGTAGACAACAAAGATCTATGGATATATCTAAAGATTTCTTATAATTGGCTGTTTGTAATTCATTTGGGAACAAAGTTGCTTTATAAAGAAGTTAATTTCATTGTAAATAACACAGTAAGTAGTGTGGCAATACTGGTGTGCTTCCATTATTTAATTTTTAGGCATTTTGTGGACAAAGATTGAGTGTTGTTATTCCCTCGACTGCTTAGTGTTTATTTATTTATTATTTATTTATTATTTAACAAATATTTATTAAGCATTTTATGTATGCCAGAAACAGAGGTAGGTGCTGGTGATACTAAGATATTGCTCTCTTCCTTCCAGGAACATACAATTTAGCAAAAGACATTTAAATAAGCAATTTCAGAGTGTCTGGGTGGATCAGTCAATTAAGCATCTGCCTTTGGCTCAGGTTATGATCCCAGAGTCCTGGAATTGAGCCCTGCACTGGTGTCTCTGCTCAGTGGGGAGCCTGCTAATCCCTCTCCAACTGCCTGCCACTCTGCCCACTTGTGTTCTCTCTCTGTCAAATACATACATACACAAATACATACATAAAATCTTTAAGAATATATATAAGCAATTTCAATTAAAAACAATAAGAACTGTTATGGAACCCATGTCTATGGGAAAGAAATTAACTCAGGATAGTAACTTCAGATAGACTTTGCCTAAAGAGGAAAAGCTTGACCTGAGATATATATATGAATTGGCTCATCTAGTGAGGAAGGGGGAAAAAGTCCCAGGATATATAAAGACCCATAATCATGAAAGGACATTGGCATATTCAAGGAACTAGATGTAGGTGGTATGGCTGGAGAGGGGTAGGGATGTGTTGGTTTGCAATCCTCTTGGAAGTTTCCCTGGTGTAATCTGACACTGGTCCCTATACTCAGAAGACAGGGAGAGACCAGAAAAAAGAAGAGCACTATCGGTTGGTAGTAGCAGTTTTAATAAGCAAAGGGAACTTACATATGAGGCTTGTCTTGGGTGGCAGCAAGATGATTGGATCCCTGCACACAGCCACCAAATCTTAAAAGTTTATAAAAGTCTTAACCGGGTTTAGTCACATATACTGTGTAGGTGTTTTCAATACCACATCACTACTTCAAGGCTATATCCTTGGAGCAACCTCTGAGAATGGGAAAGACAGGTGGAAACCACATTCCAAGGACAGGGTTGGGGGTAAGAAACCTCCAAGTGCTGAGGTCCAACTCACAGCTCAACAAGCAGTCATATCTTTTTAATGACATTCAATGACATATCTTCATGGGCAAGATAACCAAGGGTTTGGGATGCCAGATAAAGGAATTAAAAATTTTTGTAGACAGGGCATATCATAATCAGTTTTGCACCTTAGCTCTGAACATACTTTCTGGTAGAATGGAGGCATTATGGATAGTCGAGGTGACAGGTAACTTGAGGTAACAAGGTAACTTGAGACAAGACAAAGCATTATGATTACACATAACTGGCATTGAATAGCTGTTTGCTGGATGAATAAATTAATAAAGAATGAATATAGTTTAAATTTGGTAATTAAAATTACCAAAATTTAAATTTATGTCTAAAATTCCACATATATGGAATTTTAGGGTCGAAGTCCTTTCTTGAGAGGAGGAACTTGAGTGCTGACATGATTAAAACTACACTTTAGAAAAATGATTCTGCCCATAATGTGCAAGGTCAGCTGAAAAGGGAATAGACTGAAGTACATAGTAGCACCTGATCAAGGAGGCTGCAATGGGCATGAAGAAGTGAGGATATATTTAAAAGATACATTGATTATGAAAAGATTAAGAGAAGTCAAGTTGTTGCTAGAGAAGGATGAAGGGGTTCAAGATTTTTTTTTTTAAAACAGGAGAAGTTTGAGTATGGTTGCATCCTAGGGAAAGGAGTTGGATGGGAGGATATAATAAAAATGTAGAAGGTAGGTAATAGGATCTGGAATTTTAGAATCTTCATTCACTGACTCTGTGACTGGAGCAAGTTACCTCAGTTCTTTGAACTGCATTTTTTTCCTTATAAAATACTTCTGGGATTGTTCTAAACATTAGAAACTACAATTGATCCTTGAATGACATGGGTTGGAACTACACTGCTTTACTTATATGTGGCTTTTGTATACTACAGTAATATAAATGCATTTTCTCTTCCTTATGATTTTCTTGATAACAGTTTCTTTTCTCTAGCTTATTTTATTGTAGGAATAGAGTATACAGTACATATAACATACAAAATATGTTTTCACCAACTGTTTATGTTCTCAGTAAGGCTTTGGGTAAACAGTAGGCTATTAGTAGTTTAGTTTGTGGGGAGTGAAAAGTTATATGCAGATTTTTGACACACATTTTTGAGAGTATGGGTTGGGTAGCCCCTCTAATTCCTGCATTGTTCAAATGTCAGCTGTAATTAAGTAGAATCCTTGAATAAGTAGCCATTCAACAACAGGTAGTTGTTATAACTACTATTGTAAGAGTGTGACTTTCAGATAAGACAAAAGCCAATAAAAGAGCTGTAAAAGTTTGGAGGCAGAGGGGACAATTAAATGAGTTCACACTTATTTTTCTGTGATGTTGCCAAGAAGAGAAGGAGGAAGAGAGTCCTCGGGTTGGGGATTGAAAGAGTGGGGAAAGCTTACAATTGCTAGTGGCCATTCAGAAAAGAAATTGACCAATTGTGGACATCCAAGGAAATTTGTGATTGGTTAAAGAATTAGAAGAGAGAATCTTAAAGTATTGACATTCCTTTTGCATTAAAAAAATAGCAGAAGAGATGGAATTTCTCTACTAATTTCCTGACCTATCTTCTCTTATTTTATATCTTTTCTTAAATATTTTAAAGCAGTGCAGAGAAGCTCATTTTAAATTGTTGACAGAACACTGTTACAGCAGAAATGGGAAAACGGCCATAGAAAGAGAACTTACTAAGAGGTGTATGGAGGAAAGAGTTTTCCTTTTGAAATATGTCATACTTGGTTTCTTACTGTAAGACTTCGCTGACCATTTATCATGACAATAGTGGCATTAGGAATCTAAAGATGGCTGAATATGTGGTGTTTTCCAAATATTTTTTGGCCACAGAACCATTTGTTTTGTATAAATATTCCTTGGGGCACAGTTTGGGGAAGTTTGGCCTAGGATGTGTTATATATATGTCTTTCTTTTTCCTAGATACCACAATCTTCAAAGCAACAAGTCTTTTTCTCCCGAAGTTCTCTATATGTCTTCATTACCAATCCATTCTCCTTGTTGGAAAGACTAAATTCAAAATGGTCCTTCAGTTCCTCTAGCCATGGTTCTCAATTGGGGTTGGTGGAAATATGTGGGGGTAAGCCACTGGCCACCAGGAAGGTTAACTGCTCTGCAGTAAGCCAGATAAGGCCTAAAACATGGAGAATTACTTCCTTTAAAATGTTTGCTCTATGTTAAGAGCTTTTCAATTGTTATATTACCAGTTGAAAAAGGCTTCTGCATGTCTAGATAGTTCAAGTCACCTTATCTTATATCTCGTATCTCATCTCTGTAGTGGTTTATCAACTGTGCAAAAAGACCTCACCCTCTTTCTCCAAGGGACCACATGGCCTAAGTATAGTATAACTCTGCAAAGATATTGAAACATGCAAACATATAAAACAAAGTAGCTTTCTGACTTAACTGCTATTCATTCAGTCTACTTGCCCCATACCTTTCTCTGGCCTGCCATAAACCTCTAAAAGACTTATTTTTTGAGAACTGTCAAATATTAATATTTTCCTCATTTTGCAAAGGAGGAAGCTGAGACATACAGAGGCTGTTAATTGACTGCTCAAGGTCACAGAGATAGCACGTGCTAAGATTGCATTTCAAACCCAAGCATTCTGACTCCCAAAACTCAGCTGCTTTACTGTTAGTCAAAAGTGCCTGAGTCAGTACTTCATTTCGTTTTCCAGTCACATTTGGCTCCTTTTATATCTTCGTGGAATGCATTCTAATGATTTCTATTTTTTTTCCCCTCATCTCAAATGCCTGAAACTCTGTTCTATTCTCAGACTAGATACTTACTATATATGTTAGCATGAGCAAGTCACTTCTATTTTCTGCATCTCATCACTAAAACAAAACAACTGTTCTAGAAACTTGTTCTCCAATGTCTCTTTTGATATTAAATTTAGTAATTCCATCAACAGTGTTAAGACTTTTATTCTCAAGATATGTCACTTTCAATTATATCATATCAAAACCGGGTTGTTTCTTTTTGTTGTTATTTTTAAAACTTGTTTCCACTGGCAAGTGAAAGTGTATGGCATAAGTGATAGCTGGAGGGGGAGGCCTCTTTATTTTTAAATAAAATCTTAAAAAAAAAAAAGTGATATCTGGAGGGCTCTGGCCCACACTGCAATGATCTACAGACCCACAAACTAAGGACTCCTTAGGACTTCTCCCTGTATCCCAAATTCCCTTCTAATAATTTCATTGGCAAAAGCCTAAGAAAGAGCACAACTTTTTTCCTTTGAGGTAAAATAAAACAGATCTAATAATTTCCTACATGTAAACTGACAATAATAACATAGTGTGTGGGCATCCCTCCCGAGTCCTTACTGTGTTGTTTTTGCTATGCAGTCACAATATCATTATCCACAGCCTGTTTTTAATGAGAGTACTTTAAGTCTTTGTATACGTATGCAAGAAGTACAGTGACATTTTCATGATTTTTAAAGAGTGTATATTATAAAAGTTATAATGAACTTTTTGTTGTATAAGAAGATTAAGTGGTAAAGAAATGTAAAAAATGAGAAGTCTCCCATTTCCTCTAAAATTTATGCCTGCTAAATCCCAGTCTCAAGAGGAATTAATAGTTTTTCAGTCAGTATCATGATGCTATGTTGTTGTTTACAAGCTAATTCACATGAAAAAATTAGTACACATCCCAAACTGTATAGCATTTGTTATAAAGTGGCTAACTTAAAAAAAAAATTATTTAGAAAGTTTTTTGCTAAATAACTTGATTAAATGCAATTTTTTTTTTTTTAAGATTTTATTTATTTGACAGAGAGAAACACAGCCAGAGAGGGAACACAAGCAGGGGGAGTGAGAGAGGGAGAAGCAGGCTTCCTGCCAAGCAGGGAGCCCGATGTGGGACTCGATCCCAGGTCTCCGGGATCATGACCTGAGCCGAAGGCAGTCTCTCAACCAACTGAGCCACCCAGGCGCCCCTTAACTGCAATTTCTAAATTAGGACTTCTGATATTATATTGTTGAAAAGGTAAAATACACCCATGGTATAACACTTGAACACAAAAGCAAATAATATTTAAAAAGTTACCTTTCCAATACACATCCATGGTCTCTACTACCAAAATGATTTCTATATCCATTAAATCATACACTTGTTTAAAAATAATGCAACATGGTATAGACTTTTGAAAAAAGTGGAAGCATTAACATATACTTTGCTTTGCACCTTGCTTTACTGTCTCAGAAATTATAGATCATGACATACCAGCTCATATCAATTTCTTCCTGCTTCTCTCCCATACTGTAGCCATCACAGAACTATATCGTAACTGACTATCCAATCTCCTATGGATGCATAGTGAAGCTGTTTTCCATTCTTTTGACATTAAAGATGGCAAAAATGGGCAGAGAGAACATCCTGGGAGTACCTGGGTGGCTCAGTTGGTTAAGCGTCTGCCTTCCACTCAGGTCATGATCCGGAGTCCTGTGATCTAGCTCCAGCTCCCTGCTCAGCAAGGAGGCTGCTTCTCCCTCTCCCTTGGCCTTCTCCTCGGCCTGCTTGTCCTCTCTCTCTCTCTCAAATAAGAAAATACTGTGGAAAGAGCCAAGGTGCCCATCAACAGATGAATGGATAAAGAAGATGTGGTACATATATACAATGGAGTACTATGCCTCCGTCAGAAAGGATGAATACCCAACTTTTGTAGCAACATGGACTGGACTGGAAGAGATTATGCTGAGTGAAATAAGCCAAGAAGAGAAAGTCAAGTATCGCATGGTCTCACTTA
>PITA01008530.1:0-83708 GCA_004023965.1 Spilogale gracilis | reverse complement strand
GAGACAAAAGCGAAAATGAACTTCTGGGACTTCATCAAAATAAAACGCTTCTGTACAGCAAAGGAAACAGTCAACAAAACAAAGAGGCAACCCACAGAATGGGAGAAGATATTTGCAAATGACACTACAGACAAAGGGCTGGTATCCAAGATCTATAAAGAACTACTCAAACTCAACACCCAAAAAGAAGATGAACACACCAAAAAATGGGCAAGAGACATGAAGAGGCACTTCTCCATAGAAGATATACAAACGGCTAACAGACACATGAAAAAAATGTTCAGCATCACTAGCTATCAGGGAAATTCAAATCAAAATCACACTGAGATACCACCTTACACCAGTCAGAATGGCCAAAATTAACAAGACAGGAAACAACAAGTGTTGGGGAGGCTGTGGGGAAAGGGCAACCCTCTTACACTGTTGGTGGGAATGTAAACTGGTGCAGCCGCTTTGGAAAACAGTGTGGAGATTCCTTAAAAAGTTGAAAATAGAGCTACCCTATGACCCTGCAATTGCACTACTGGGCATTTACGCCAAAGATACAGATGTAGTGTAAAGAAGGGCTATATGTACACCAATGTTCATCGCAGCAATGGCCACAATCGCCAAACTGTGGAAAGAGCCAAGGTGCCCATCAACAGATGAATGGATAAAGAAGATGTGGTACATATATACAATGGAATACTATGCCTCCATCAGAAAGGATGAATATCCAACTTTTGTAGCGACATGGACTGGACTGGAAGAGATTATGCTGAGTGAAATAAGCCAAGAAGAGAAAGTCAAGTATCACATGGTTTCACTTACTTGCGGTGCATGAGGGGTAACCTGGAGGGCAGTGGGAGAAGGAAAGTAAATGGGAACTAGGGTAATCCAGGGAGAGAAACGAAACAACGGAGACTTTGGACACAGAAACAAACTGAGGGACTTGGAGGGAGGGTGGTGGAGGGATGGGAGAGCCTGGTGGTGGGTACTGGGGACACCTAAAGCGTGGAGCACTGTGTGTGGGGAATGGGGAATGAATCTTGGAACACTGGAAAAAAAATTTAAGTAACAATAAAAAAAAAAGAAAGGTAGTTTTGACTACACATAGAATTATAGATTGACAGGGTATTTTGTTTTTGTTTTTGTTTTTGTTTTTTTAGTAGTTTAAAGATATTTTTCCACTGTCTTTGAATTTCTGTTGTTTATGACAACAAATATGATATCATCCTTACCTTTATTCTGCTGTACATAACATGACATATTCTCTCTGGCTGCTTGTAATAGTTTTTCTTTGTCATTGATTTTGATTAATTTGATTATTATGCACTTTAGAATAGTTTCCTTATTTCCTCTGTGTATGGGGGGTTCATTGAGATTCTTAGATCTCTGGCTTTATAGTTTTCATCATATTTGGAAAACTTATACCTATAGTTTCTTCAAGACTCCCCCCCCACCTCTCTCAAGGACTCCAATTACATACCCTTTGTGTTGCTTGAAGTTGTCTCACAGCCCATTAATGCTCTTTGCGTTCCTTCCTTTCTTTTTTTCCTTCTTTCTTTTTTTCTCATTCTTTCTTTTTCTTTTCTTTCTCTTTTTTGAGCCTTTTTTCTCTATTTTTCATTTTGGATAATTTCTATTGTTATGTCCTAATAGTCACTGGTCCTTTTATCCTGCTATTTCTAATCTGTTAATCTGATTTGGTATTTTGTTTTGTTTGTTCTGTTTTTGTCTCAAACATAGTAGTTTTCATGATATTTTCCATGTTTTCTCAGGTATGAAAGTTTGATTTTTTTTTAAAGATTTTTATTTATTTGACAGACAAACACAGCTAGAGGAAGAACACAAGTATGGGGAGTGAGAGAGGGAGAAGCAGGCTTCCAGCCAAGCAGGGAGCCCGATGTGGGACTTGATCCCAGGACCCCGGGATCATGACCCAAGCCCAAGGCAGACACTTAATGACTGAGCCACCCAGGCGCCACGGAAGTTCGATTTTTTTAATGTTTCCTGTTTCTACATATAGAATATATTGAGCTGGCTGAAAGACAGGGGCACCCAAAATGGCGGACATCGCAGACTGGGTCAAGATGTCTGATCTTCCCGCCAAAGCAGCCGTGGCCACCATGTCATCTCTAGTAAATCGAAACCTCGCCAGGAAACTGAAACTTGCCATACGGGACTTTCCAGCCAGGGACCACCCACCATCGTCTGGACTTTCCCCACCACCAGCCAATCACCTAAGGACATGATGTTCCCTTGCCTAATATGGAAGAAACCCACCCGAATTCAGACCCAGAACCGATACGGCTTAAAAACCCCTGCACTCCCCAACCCGGGTGCGACTTCCCCGACTCTCCTCTCCCAAGTCTTGGAACGCCGCCTGAGGGTGCTTGCAATAAAGCTCACTCTTTGGACCCTGTTTGTCTTTGCGGTCTCCATTCCATTTGCGACGGAAAAACCTACAGAATACATTAATAATAACTACTTTAGAGTTTTTATCTGCTAATTCTAACATCTGTGTGCCAACGCTGGGTTGGATTTGACTGAGTGATTGGCTATTCTTCTCATTATGAGTGTTATTTTCCAATTTTTTTTTTTGCCTGCCTTGCAGTCTTTGATTTGATGCCAGCCATTTTGAATTTTACCTTTTTGGGTTCTAGATAGTTTTATATTCCTATAAGTATTCTTCCGTTTTGCTCAGGGATGTAGTTACATTATTTGAAAATAGTTCAGTCATTTCAGGTAGTGTTTTTATGATTTGTTAAATAGGTCTGGAGCTAATTATTCCCTACTAAGGCAAGAACTTCCTGAATGCTCTACCTATGCCCCATGAATTACAACTTTTCCCAGCCTGGCTGGTGATAACATATTATCCTGGCTCATTGTGAATATTAGGCACAGCTATCTCTGATTCTCTCTGACTGTTCTTTCCTTGACCTCAGATGGTTTAGTCACACACATGGCTTTGATCAGTACTCTCCTAAGTACTTGAGCGGAACCTTTTGAAAATCTTCACAGAACTCTCTCATTGTGCACCTCTCTCCTCTTTGTTATTCTGACCAGCTATCTCTAGGTACCTTGGTCCCCCCAGACTCTCAGATCTGTCTCTCCAACTCAGGGAGACCATGAAGCTCTGCCTGGTTTCCCCTTTCTGCACCACAGCCTGGAAACATTCTCAAACAATAAGGTGGGGTGATCATAGGTTTCATCTCATATCTTTCCTTCTCTTGGGGATCACTGTCCTTCACTGTCTGATTTTCAGTGACTTTAACACTGTTGTTTCGAATATGTCTGGTTTCTGTGGTTATTTCAGGCAGGAATATAAATCTGGTCCCTCTTGCTCTACCCTGCCTAGAAGTGGAAATATGATTATTTCATTTTAAAATGAAGGAATGATCTCACGAGAACTCAGTGCTGTATTAAGTGGGAGAGCTAGAATTCATGCCCAGTTCTTTTCACTCCTACTTCAAAAAACATCGTTTTAGAAGTATCTGTATGGCTGGAGAAACTGCAGGACTTCCTCCCTCCCCTTCCCAGATTATATTTAATCCTTAATTTTGTTTGTTTGTTTTTAGGAGTAAAGGTGAACAACTATTTGAGACTGTATATCTACTCTCCATCTTTCTTTTCAGGAAGAATAATGTCCTTAAATAGCTGCATTCTCTAATGCCTGGTATTCACTGTCAATCAATAGAGAACATTTCCCTCTGTGCTTGCAACTTGGGTAACATTCAGCTTCTGTTGTTATTTCTTAGGCTCACTTATAGGTTTCATATACTTGCCCAGTTCAGAACCTTTGATTCTTCCTCTGAAAGAGTACTCTTCTGTCATTCTCTCCATTAAATTCTGTCACTCATTTCAACCCCATCCCAAGTTTTATTTCTACTAGGAAAACTTCCCCACCTATCCAATTTCTATCTCTATATAATCATGCTAGGTTTATTTGGACAGGATGTCCCCAAAGTCTGTTCCAACTCTGAAGAAAGGTTTGTTGGGGCTAATATTACTCTCTCCCCTTTCTAAATTACACCATTTTGCATAAATTGATTCTGAATTATATTTTAACTTTGTGCCATAGGTCCTCTGCACTCTGGCAAGTTGCCCATTATCAATCATTCCCAACTGAATCTTGTTGAAGGAAAGGCTGAATGGCATTTTTTTCCCTAGTCATTCAATGTATGCCATTTCTTTTCCTTCTTAACCAGAAAATAAGTTTCCTGAGGGCAGAGCTAATATATTTTGCTTATTTGAGATTGCATGCAGGACCTACGCTACATTAGAGACATTATTGAATGTTTCCAAGGACTCTGATTCCAAAGAACCACCAGCAACCTGATTTTCTAGAACCACTGTACCAGGTTCAAGTGATAATACATAGTCCCAATGTAAATATATGTTGAATGAACAATGAGATGGCTTTGGAACAGAGAGTTCAGCAAGACATTCGTGCTTACACAGAGAAACAAAGATGCAGATAGTGCAGACACACTCAAATTTTATTGTTTGTTTGATGCATCTGGTGCTTTGAGGTTTATACTTAATATGATTCTGTTGAATGATTTACAGGTATACTCATGCACCGAGATGAAGGGCTTTATTATAAATCTCCCTCCTTGTGCTGTAGGATACTGTGCATTTCTCAACGCTGTAAACATAAATAGAAAAGTGTTTTGTCTGTGACAAGGACAAATGTCAGTTGGCAAAGCTCTTAAAGATGCACACTTTTGAATTTGAGTTCTCATTATTATAGTGTGCTGATTCAAGAAGTAAGCATAAAAAATGCTTTATACTTATAAATTTTATTCGATAAACCTTTGTAATAAGGAAAAAACAATAAAAGTTATCATATAAAAGTAATACATGTAGAGAATAGTGTTAAGCAAAAATAAGAAAATAAAAGCCATTCTTATCTGCAGCATAGATAACCACTGATAACATTTTAGAGCGTATTCTCTCAGTCTTTTTATACACATATTTAATTCAAAAATGTAATTATACTAAACATATTATTTTCTACATGCTTTTTCATTTAGTGACACAGAAACTATTCAGTATATATTCATAAAAATTCTCCAGATCATCATTTCTCACTGCTGTTTAGCTCTTCAATGTATGGATCTACTGTAATTTATTTATCCAAACCCCTAATTTGGGTCATTTTTAGTATTTCTATCATCATGAAATTAGAGGAATAATTGGGTCAGGAAGCATGCAAAAATCAAAGGTTTTTCACACCAAAACTACCTCTATTCCAATTTAGTCTCCCAGCAATGCATGTAGTACTTTTTAAATGTGATTTCATTTGTATTTTATAACCTTTACACAGGAAAAGTTTAAGACATTCATATTTAGCAGTTGAGGAAATCAGGGTGCAGAAAAATCAAGAGCATATTAATTAACACCACAACTATGAGCCCACTTTCTCCATTCCTTGTACTCTTGAAACAGTGCTCATTGCATCTCTACCAGTGACATTTGAAAAACCTGAGTCTGGGCTATTCCTTGACCAAAATTAATATTTACTGGGAAAGCACATACTGATAACAAAGTTAAACAGGCTACAAAGCTTATGACGGTAATAGGATACATCAAGCCTTTAGGCTGGTCTTTGCAATAGAAAGTCACTTTCCACCCCATCCCCCACCAAGGAAGTATGGTTTTTCCGAGAAATCAGACTCTTTCTCTCTCTCTATCTCTGTTAGACAGGAAGTAGGATTTATTGGGAACCATGAATAAGGAGGGGGAGTGCCAAGGTTCTCATGAGTGCAGAGCATGACATTTGTCCAGAGAGGCCATGATTAGGGATGTATTTGATCTCACAGCCATCTGGGAAGAGCCATTTTTCAGCCACCATGTCTTCAAATTCATCTGGATCAAAGTTAGTTAAGCCCCACTTCTTGGAAATGTGGATCTTCTGGAGGCCAGGGAACTTGAACTTGGCCCTGTGTAGGGCCTCAGTCACATGCTCCTCATTCTACAGCTTGGGAAAGATGGGCAGGATGACTTGACCAATGTGGTAGGCATACCTGTCTGGAACCAGCATAGAACATCTTGTTGATAAGGATGAAGTGGAAGGGGTGGAGCCAAACTCAGATGTAAAAACTATCTTTGCCCCAACTTTTCACCATGTACTTGTCGACACAAATAATGGACAGCTTCCAGGTCTTCAGGAGAGAGCTGTTCCTATTCATCTGACACCATCTGGCCACATAGTGGGCACTCATCCACCATTGCCTTCTTCTACCCCAGGGCAAAAGTGCAGATCTAGGTATCAAGGACACCTCTGTAGGAGTGAGGCTTTGGATACTGCTTGTTCTTAACAATACTGGTAACCTCAGGCAATGTGCAGCTCCGGCGACACCAGGATCTTCAGTGGCATGCCAAGGGCAAAAAGAAGACAGTCTCTTCTACCTGGCCACTTGTTGGGTAATCTCAAGCTACAAAACGTTGTTTTATATCCTAACTGAAATTTATGAAATTAGGACTTACAGTTGGAGTGGATCAAATCAAGATTGAAAATAAGTTTTGTATATTTCTTCATGAAATCTCAGCTCTTCTTAAAACTTTTTTTCATGGCTAAGGGATTATCTCACTATATGCTTTGGGTTAGACTTAAAGAAGTGGATTTCTTTTTTTTAAGATTATATTTATTTGACAGAGAGAGAGATCACAAGTAGGCAGAGAGGCAGGCAGAGAGAGAGGAGGAAGCAGGCTCCCTGCTGAGCAGAGAGACTGATGCGGGCCTCAATCCCAGGACCCTGAGATCATGACCTGAGCCGAAGGCAGAGGCTTTAACCCACTGAGCCACCCAGGCGCCCAAAGTGGACTTATTTTTAAAACAATATTCTAACTCCAGTATAACTTTTGGTTCTTGATCTAATTAAGTTTATGATCTTTAATTTTGCAGGATACCACTGTGAAAGAAAAAAAACAAAAACAAAGACACAACTGGGTGCAATTCATCACTACCAAGCAACACCTTTATTATTTCCAACCTATGAGGCACTCTCTTAACCTAACACCTGCTTTTCAATTTTTAGGCCTCCTATCCCAAGGTAGATTGATTGCAAAAGATGGCACAACTGTCCATGCCCCCCTGAATCCATGCCCTTTGCAACCTGACTTGGAAACTTCTCTCACCAAAAGGTGGAGTTTATATCCCCATCCCATGAAACTGGACTAGCTGTATGATTTGATTTGCCAATAGAATACAGTGGTGTTACAGTTCCAAGCCTAGGCTTCATAAGGTCCTGCGGACTTCTGCTTGCTCTCTTGGACCCTGGAGATCTAGGTGAACAACACCAGACCAACCTTTGGGGACCTGAGCCATCCCAAGGAGGAGAACCATCTCAAGCAAGGCTGTCAGAGACCAGACAGTGCCTAGCTGATCCACCTACTAACTACTGACACATGAGCATGTCTTAGCCTACCCCAGATCAGAAGAACCACCCAGCTGATCCAGAGACTTATTTATTTTTGGGGGGTGGGGGAGAAATTGTGTTGCAGCATTATTTATGACAATAGATTTCTGTTACTTTGGGTCTAAAGCAATTGAGCCAATAACAATTATAACCATTCCCCTGCTTGGGATTCAGAATGAAATAAGTCTGGGAGAGAAAAAATTCTGTTTCTGATTTGGCAAGTTTTGTGGATACAGATCAGTGAAGCGGTCTGGCTGTATTTATGTACACTGATGATTTAGCTCCTGATATTCTTTCTGATTCTGACTACTAATGCTTAGGAATTAGTTTAAAAATATTTCATTGGCCTGGTGTCCAGCCTTTCAAGTCTATGTCATGGCCACATTAAAGCATTCCTTCTTCCCCAAACACACCTCAAACACAATAACACTGGCATGCCTTCACTTGACCTGATAATCTTTTCTTCCTTCTCTCTTTATCAAAATATTTTTGGTGGTCTATGAACCAACTGATTTCCTTACAGTTTCTCTCCTCTGTGAAACATTCTTGATCATGTGTCTTCATCCTCCACCATAATAAATTTCTCTTTCTTTGCTTATTTTAATACCTATTTTGTAATGCTCGTTTCAGTTTGACTTATAGCCAAAGATCTAAAATTCTGCCAATATTAATCTGGAAGACTAAAAAAAAAAGGCAAGTTTCAGATGGTGTTTTAGATATTTCCTTGTAGAATATGGTTATGATGTTCTGCTTTGGGGAGAAAAAATAAGCAGAATTCAATTTAACCATGTTGAGAGTTCAGAAAGCAAACATATTTTGGCTTAAACTATACCATGGAGTCAGAATTGACTTTGTACTGCTCATTATGCCTTAGCCGAACAATTATTCTCATTTTTCCTATTAAATTCTATTTTTTAAAAGATTTTATTTATTTATTTAACAGAGAGAGAGATCACAAGTAGGCAGAGAGAAGCAGAGAGAGAGGAGGAAGCAGGCTCCCCGCCAAGCAGAGAGCCCAATGTGGGACTCGATCCCAGGACCCCGAGATCATGACCTGAGTCGAAGGCAGAGGCTTAACCCTCTGAGCCACCCAGGCACCATAAATTCTATTTTTTTAAGAAGAAAAACAGAGCAGACCTATACTCCAGGAGAGCGAAATAAAGGGCCTGGCTCAGTTCTGGTCAAGAGGCGTAATCGCTGGAGAATCTCATCAGTGTTATGGATGCTACCGCTGGGCTTCCATCCATCTTGCTAAGGGATCTAACCCCGACCTCCCTTCAGGCAGGACCAGCACAGCTAAGCTTTGATTTCACAAAAGACTCGAATATCTCCTTTCCTGTAAACCACTTCTATCCTGATAGGAAAAGGCTACAATTTATAAACATTTTTATCAGTCATATTTGACCATATGACCAAGAGGAAAGAGTTAGAGGAGGGATGTTTGACGTTGGTTTGTTTAAAACACACACCTAAGTGGGTTCCTTTTCCCCTGTTAAAAAACTTTGTATGATAATGCTTCATTTAATGGGAACCCGTTAGCAAGCTAAGAAGTGAAATTGGTTTATGAATCAATGAGCAAAGCTAGAAGCCATTTGGCAGCGAGGAGTCATGGCCATAAGATGTTTAATTCCAGTGGCTAGCATATGTCTCCTCCATAGAATAAACTCAAAAGAGGTTTCTGTCTGCCAAACAAAATGGATACAATTGAGTTAACAGAGTTTTAAATGACATTGACTAGAATATCAATAGAAAGAATAAAAAGAAAACTGATTTTATTACGAAGTCATTGTGGATCAATAATACATAATAACATGGGCACGAGAAGCAGTCAGTGACAGAAGACATTCAATGAGTCATGAGCTTATTAGGCTCATGAAATAATAAGCCCACAGTGTTACATACTATCTTTTTCAGAATCAATAGCTATGGAATTGAATAAGAAAGTAGAATATTTTCAAAAGGTGCAATAATAAGGGCGACACAGCTGGGCAGAGTTGCTTATCTGGAGGATATCTCCACTAAGTAGTTATGTAAGAATAAAAAATCCAAAGGTTTAGCATGAAATGAACCCAGACATGTTCCCTTTTTCAAATTTACTAGACATGTTGGTGGACCATGATTAGTTATCTTGTGTCAATGAATGGTTCTCTGCTCAAGAATCTCTTTTCTAAGATGGAAAAATCTTATATGCTGACTTCGTTTCCCCCCTTCCACTGGGTCATGGAAGAAGCAGTGTGTTAACAGTAGTGCAAGCACCCCAAACCCTGCCTACTGCAGGATTCTGACTAGTGTGAATTGAGGACAAAGAGATGACCCAGATATCCAAGGAGAGAAATGACAGTCAATGGAACCTATTTTCTGATCCTGCCCCGGACAATACTGTGTTGTCTCTTTCGCAGAGAACCAAATAAGTTTGCAAACCAAGATAAGTTTGCAAAGAGATCCATTCAAAATCTCAGAATATTCCCCACTTAAAGTAGTCCTTACTCTGATCAAAAGTTCTCATCATACCTTTTATGCCAAGTCCTTTACACAGTCATTTTCTCTCTGTCTGTGTCTCTGTCTCTCTCACACACACAGACACATACACACACAGACCACAGACATGAGTTTCATAAACTCGTACACCAGAAATGGGTATCTCACAGGTCAAAAACGAAACATTTAAATGGTTTATTCGCTTATTCTAAAACACAAAATGGAAATTCTAAGCCGTATAGAAACCTTTATCTGGGTCTTTATTGGAATGTGTCTTTTTCTAGTTATGTTTATGTGCCCATGTGGGTTTATAAGTGTATTCCTGTATCTTCTATTAAGGCATCTGAAGTCTCTCCCAATCCATCTCTTCCTCTGTCTCTGTCTCTGTCTCTCTCTCATCTTTCTTATTTTTTCCAATAACTATGGACAAAAGAGAATGGAAATGCATATATATTTTATTTGTTCTATTTATTGAATTTTTAGGTTCTCTTTCCTTTTGTATAACTCAGAAAAGTCTAATGTCATTTCTCTTTTAAAAAACAATAAAACCCCAATTAAATTGCCTTTTCTGTATTGATTGCCAGTGGTTTCTACCTCCCTTTAGCCACTAATCTTGAAAAGAAGCAAGCTTCACCTATGTTCTGAACTTATTTTTATGAAGTCAGAGTTTTCCTTTTCAGAAAAAAAAAAAGGAGGGCTTCCAATTTTTTTTCTTTCAATCAGAATTTTGGTTGTCACTGTTTCTGGACTTCAGTTCTTGACTTTGCTCTGTTAACAATGAGAACTTAAGTTTCTATGTCTCCATAATTTTATATGTACGTCTTTGTATATGCCTGGCCTAAATTCCAGTCGACCCATGGACTTTACCTCACTCTTTTAAATGAAGGATTCTGCTTAGGAGACATACTTTTTTTTTCTCTTTTAACATTCTCATGTAGCCAAACAATTATCTTGCCTTAGAACCTCATTCACTTCCTGATGTAGGCAGAAAACAACACATTCTAAAATTACAGCATCTTGGGGATAGAAGGGATTAGTCAATGTATCTAATTTAACTTAGTTGGCTCCCACTTGGATCCTCATTGGTTTAAAGGATAAGGCAAGAAATAGGGCTCATTAGTTGTTCAACTCTCCAAACATTTATCAAGCCAGGCACTGGCAGACACCAGGAATTCAGAAATGAATGTGTACTTCTTGTCTTCAGGAAGCTCAAAATCTAGTGGGTGGAAAAAAAAAGTAAATAGTTAGTGATGATGGAGACCATTTGCATGAGAGGAAGATACTGTGGGAGCAGAAAACTCAGGCTGGGGCATTTTTTTAAAAAGATTTTTTTTAAAGATTTTATTTATTTATTTGACACAGAGAGTGATCACAGGCAGGCAGAGAGGCAGGCAGAGAGGGAGGAGGAAGCAGGCTCCCTGTCGAGCAGACAGCCCGATGTGGGCCTCAATCCCAGGACCCTGAGATCATGACCTGAGCTGAAGGCAGAGGCTTTAACCCACTGAGCCACCCAGGTGCCCTTTAAAAAGATTTTTAAAAAATTATTTATTTGACAGAGAGAGAGAGAGAGAGAGAGCATAAACATGGAGAGTGGCAGGCAGAGGGAGAAGCAAGCTCCCCGCTGAGCAGAGACCCACCCCACCTTGGGGAGGATGGTTCCACCCCAGAACTCTGGGATCATGACCTGAACTGAAGGCAGACACTTAAGCAACTGAGCCATCCAGGCACCCCATCCCAGGCTGGGGGCCATTTCTAGGAACAGGATACCTGACCTGGGACCTGAAGGACGAAGCCTCAGAGATCTTCAAACTCTGAAAAGAGTCTCTGTGTGAGAGTATGATATTCCAAACGCAGCTGCAGTTGGAGAAGTTAGTATAGGAATAACTGTAAAAATGTCACCTTTATACTCAAGATAGCACAGCATGGTGTCTGTGTAGTTTATCGGCAATGGCAGGCTTATTACTTTTAATGCTGTAATTTTCCCAGGGTCACCGTTCTACTTTTCCTGTTATATGTGTTACATAAAACTGTACTTCTTTGCCTGTATTAGAAAAAAGCAAAAATGCCTATAAAGGAAGTTGCTTTTTGAATAGCAGATTTTTCATGAAGAAAATGAAACCCTCACACATTCACTTCATTATGCTTCACTCCCTCTGTCATGGCTGCCACTCTTACATCAGCTCCTTCCTTCCTTCTCTTCCTTCCATCCCCATGGTCCCTGTTGCCCTGGTGTGGTGATCCTGGCCAGATTAGGAGGACCTAGCCCATGTTCTTGTTAAAGCTATGACTCAAAGCATAGCTTGATAATTTTCTTTTTTCTTTTAAAGATTTTATTTATTTACTTGAAAGAGAGAGCACATGAGTGGGGGGAGGGGGGAAAGGGAGGGGTGGAGGGAGAGAGAATTTTAAGCAGTCCAAGGTGGGGCTCAATCCCAGAACCCCGAGATCATGATCTGAGCCAAAGTCAGCCACTTAACCTACGGAGTCACCTAGGCGCCCCTACATGGATGATTTTCCAGTTATCTTTCACTACTGAATATTTCAACCAAAAGAAGGCCATTAGAAGTTTCTGGAAAGCTAAGCAGCTCCTGGTGTCCTTGTACTCCGAGAGCAGGGACCACCCGGCTCTGATGAAACCTAGTCTATGCCCAAAATGTTACGGACTAGGAGCCCATTTCAGGGGCCCAGAGAAAGAGAGGAGTAGGCTGTGGGACCAGAAGAGTCACAGGAACAGCTGAGTGGAACAGTTGACAAGAAAACTGAGTCTTGGGGCGCCTGGGTGGCTCAGTTGGTAAAGCGACTGCCTTCGGCTCAGGTCATGATCCTGGAGACCCGGGATCGAGTCCCACATCGGGCTCCCTGCTCGGCGGGAAGCCTGCTTCTCCCTCTCTCACTCCCCCTGTTTGTGTTCCCTCTCTGGCTGTGTTTCTCTCTGTCAAATAAATAAAATCTTTAAAAAAAAAAAAAAAGAAAAAAAGAAAAGAAAACTGAGTCTTGCCGCCGGACAGCCATGTTTGCTGCAGTCTGGTGAGGAACAAAGAGACGGGGCGGAGGTAAGAGCAGAAGTAAGCACTAGGGACGCTTGACAATGGGGTCTGCTAACTTGGGCTCCCTGGCACACCTCGCATGCCCATGCAGGCTGCAAAAGCAAGCCCCCTCTAAAGAGTGCCAGTTTTGCAGCCTTGTGTCCCCCTCACTGCCAGGGCCATGCCTTGGCCCCCACTTAAGGATAATGAGAAGGTTTTTAAAATTATTGCCCCAGTGCTGGCATTTGTGCACAGGTCTGCCCAGGCCTGGGGAGGGAGTTCCAAAGCAAAAGGGCTGCTGTCTTAGATGCCACCGCGGCCTTCGGAGTCCCTGAATCTTGCCCAGGGCTCCATGGGGACGCTGACTCAGGGCCCGAGGGGTTTGTTTTTTTTACTCTCTGGAGGGTTTAATTTTAAAAGAAAAAAAAAACCACCAGAGAAATCACTTAATATCCCAGAGCACAGAGCCAACTGTGAGCAGGCCTGAACATCGGAGGCTGACAGAGCTCTTCTCTGGAACTTGCCATGGCCGATGCCCCCACCCACCCCCTGGCTCAGCTGGGTGGAGGGAAGAACACCAACACTAGAGGCTTAGGTATTCCTAGAGGCTCGGGTCTGGACGTGTGTCCCACTTTCTAGGCTGCAGAGGGAAGGCTGGGAAGGAAGAGAATGACTTCTCACTGCCAGCTTTGGATGGCAGTGAATGGATTCTCTTAACTTGGGTGCCTTCTATCCTGCTGTGAGGCACGGGGGCCGGAGCAGAGGAGTTTCAGAATTTTCAGAATTAGAAAAGGCCACAGATGTTTGCGAGTCCAACTTCCCACTCAGTGTGGCTTCCCCACTTGGAAATATCCTGAGGCTGTCATCCAAGAAGAAGGAAGCTCTCCTTGGCTGCTACCAAGAGCTGGCTCCTCACTCCTCGGTGAGGCAGCTCTGGTCCTTGAGCATTCTTGCTCCCCTCACTCTACAATAGAAAGAGAAAAATCTTCCTAGGGGACTCTGTGGCTTTATACCTATCAAGGGGCTCCCAGGGCCCTTGGGATCAAGTCCACATTCACAACAGCTCTGAATGTTTGGCCTTCCCCCACCCTCGGCCATCCTTGATGATATCCCCTCATCCACTTGGAAGAGAGAGAGACACTCAACATTGGGTTTCTTTTCATTTTCTGGAATAAGCCTTTTTTACTCTCAGCCCTCCAGCCCTCTCACCTATGAATTCCTCTCCTGGGAACAATCCTGGCCATGTTGTCCTTTCTCTCTCTGCTCATCTTGCAAGTCTTTTTCTGGGAGGTCTCTCCAACTTCTAACCCAGATGAACAACCTTTGCTCTGAGCTTTCGAAGCACAATCCTTGGCACATACTAGAAGTTTAATAAGATGAGATAAATGAGTACCTGAACCCAATCTTCCTGTAACTTCTACTCTCTTGTGTTAATTCCACCCTCTTCCACATGACAGCCCTTGAAATATTCAAAGGCCATCATCCTAATTGTTCCAGCAGCAGTATGAATCTGGTCTCAGCAGGACAAAAATCACACACTCAGGCAGAGTAATTGAGGACAGCATGATAAAAGAGGATTTACAAACATGGAAGCAGGGTTAAGTGAATCTTAGGAGTACCCCAGAGCTAACAAGAGCAGGATCTTAAGCCTGAAGGGTCAAGGGGAAGGAAAGCTTACTGGAGGCCAGAGAGAGAGGAGCTGAAGCTGGAGAAGAAGACCACCCGGCAAGCCAGTAGGGAGGCAGCCAAGGGAATAAATACCCACTTCACACTCCTCCCACCCTCTAATCTCCCCCAGTGCCTCCCAGTGACAGATAAAGGGCAGGGAGTCTCCTAGGATACAGAGCCCAATAGAAAAATATGGAGAATAAATGAATAGGATAAACAAATGAAAAAGATCCCGTACAATCATCCAATCCAACAGCTACCCCAAATTTATTTTTGCCAGCCTGAACAGCTTGAGTTAGTTCTACAACTGGTGAAAAGGTGGTGTCTGCTGGGCTCTTTATTATCTAATTCAGTGCCATCTGGATAGGTTCTGGATTGCCGTTCTTTGTCTGTCCCGAAGCACATGGCCCGGAATACCACGATGCTCCAGACACCAGCCAGGGTAATGGATACCAATCTCTGCCACTCTGAACACTACCTTTGTATTTTTTTTGCTACCTTTGTATTAATACAGGTTTAAAACCACAGATCCTTGCTTGTTGAGTGTATTTCAATTGTTTTTTAATTGGATTTATGATCAATTAAGTCCCCCAGGCTTCCTCACCCAAACTACTGTGAAATCAAGCTCTTTCCTAAATTGTACTCACGACATTGATTTTTGTTTTAACCTAACTGTAAGATTGTACATTAGTCCCTGTCAGGTCTTATCTTATTTACTTCTGTCCATCGTTCCAGATTATTAAATCCTTATATTGTCACCTAGTATAGCAGCTTTTCCTCTGCACTTTGAGTCACTAGCTAATTTTATTAGGCCTCTGTCTTTGTTTCATCCGCATTGACGATGATTGAGCAGAATCCCAGACAGCTGGGCTCTGAAGACCTCCTCTGGCTGACAGACTGAGTAGTATGGTGCAGCATTTTACCAAAGGTGGGGGAAAGAGAACACTGTTCCTGCAGTGGCTTAGTGGTATGATGGGAAGTAAAAATCATGATGAAATCATTTTTTGGAAAACCCTGGGATGTACAAGTTGAACAAGTTTCTTTCTTAAAGTATCCCTTATAGCTATTAATAGGCTAGTATCTATGGAATAGATCTGGAATCAGATATTCAAGGCTCTACCACATTGATTTGAGTGTGGAACGCTCATGCATGTTTGTGTATTTGCACATATTTGCCCATGAGTGATTCACATCATGCATCTTGGGAAATGTTGACTGCAGAACTAACAGACCTGGGTTTCACTCCCTGTTCCACCACTTACCAGTTTGGAGTAAGACATGTAATCTTTCTAATCCTCAGTTTTCTTATCTATTAAGTGGGAATAAAAGATCTTACCTCATAAGTTTGTGGTGAGAATGAAATAAGATAATGCCTGAATGAATCAGCACCTCTTACCACACTACGGTCATAAATAGTCACTATATGTTAGCCAATATTAAACAATAGCTGTATAATTATAATTATCATTAGTATTGTTTTGACATTGATCCACTGGTTAGGCTCTATACAGCAAATACATCAAAACATTATAATCTAAACAAGCTAAAAGATGTGCAAGAAGCTAGAAATATATTTCTAGTTTATATGACTTATATGACTAATAAATTAATATTCTAAAGAAATGAGAAAAAATGTCACAAATCAACAAGAACAAAATAACATCTTAATAGAAAATAAGGAACACGAGCAGATAATTGACAATAGAAGAAACTCAAGGTGTCTTAGGTCAGAATTTTTTTTAAAAGATTTTATTTATTTGACAGAGAGAAACACAGCTAGAGAGGGAACATAAACAGGGGGAGTGAGAGAGGGAGAAGCGGGCTCCCCGCCGAACAGGGAGCCAATCTGGGGCTCAATCTCAAGACTCCGGGATCATGACCTGAGCCAAAGGCAGATGCTTAATGACTGTGCCACCCAGGTGCCCCTTAGATTGGAAATTTTTATCTTTACTTTTTATTTTATTTTATTTTTTAAAGATTTTATTTATTTATTTGACAGAGAGAGAGAATATAAGCAGGCAGAGCAGCAGATACCGGGATAGGGAGAAGCAGGCTCCTCCCAAGCAGGGAGCCCAATGTGGGACTTAATCTCAGGACCCTGGGATCATGAGTTGAGCCAAAGGCAGATGCTTAACCAACTGAGCCACCCAGACACTCCATATTTTTTAAAATATCTTATTTGTTTATTTGAGAGAGAGAGTGAAAGAGAGAGAGAGAGAGATCATGAGCAGGAGGAGGGGCAGAGAGAGAGGGAGAAGCAGACTCCCCGCTGAGCAGGGAGCCATGTGGGGCTCAATTCCAGGACCCTGGGATCATGACCTGAACCAAAGTCAGATGCTTTAACTGACTGAGCCATCCAGATGCTCCAGACATTTATATTTTTAATGAAAAGGATTCACTGCTGAGGCCCCTGGGAAATGACAAGCACCACCACAATAACAATAGCTAATGAGAATTTAGCATTTAGTATATACCGATAACTGTCCTAACCATATTGTAAATATTTACTCATTTAATTCTCACAATGAAAGCTATGAGATAGATTTAAAATTTTTTTTCTACTTTATAGATGAGAAAACTACTACAAAAGATTAAGTATACCATTTCTGGAGCATGTTTTGTGAAATTGTGAAATTTTTGATGGTATCCATTGAAAGCCTTAAAATATGCATATACTTTGACTTGATATAGTAGAAGCTGTGATGCATTGCCCAGATCCTCTTCCGGACTTATTCTTCCAGCTGCTGCCATGCCATGGTCCTCAGCTCTCAACCCTCTCTAGATATTGTCCTCTACTGGAGACATCCACTTTGACAATGTATGACTTTGGACCAGCCCATGTGCAAAGACCGGATGACACAGAAATATAAAGCTCTCGCTTCCTCACAGCATATAAGACAACTCTCTTGGGCCATCTCTGTTGCAGAGCTTCCCATGGGGTCAGTTGAACCTTTTTTGTAGCTCTTTCACAACTGAACTTCCCCCTCTGCCCAGTCCTGCTTTTCCCCCTCCCTTCCAGAGGTTTTGATTCTAAGAGTACTTCCTAACAAACTTCAGCAAGGTAATCTCCATCCCAGATTTGGCTTCCTGGAGAGCACATACTGCAACATCCAGTAATATAAGGTCTAAGAGTCTATGCTAAGTAAAAGCCTACTGTGAATGTAAATAATTACATATCAGCCCCGGTGGATGGTAAAACCACAAGTGGAAGGAACCTAGGTCCCTGAATCAATGCATGAAAAATTTCATCTGCCAGTTTCAGCTTGGATCTCCAAGCCACAGAGAGCTGCAAAGAGCTTTGCTCTCATCTCTTCAACAACAACAACAACAACAACAAACAACTTACAAACTTGAAAGCAATAGCCTTGTACTGAATAGAGGAGACAACTGAGGTTGGAAGGCAAATAGCTGATCTGGAGGTGATGGTAGGGAAGAACAAGATGCTAGCATTTAGTTACCTGGCACAGAGGTTGCCAGAAGCCCGATAAGCTGGGAAGAGGGTTTAACTAGAATTTTTTTAAAAAATCAAATTGCTGAAGGCTGAGTGTGGGCTAGCATGAGATTATAAAGCCCCTTAGCACAGACATAGAAAAACTCACACTTTCTTGCAGGATTTTCCTATTGGGACCCACAGGTGCTCACAGAGGGGGATGGAGAGAATTGTAGCACCTGCCCAAGACAGAAGCTAAAGCAGAACATCAGAGAATGCCACCTCCCCCATACTTCCACCACCATGGTAACAAGTGCCAAGCGAAAATCATAGTGGAATAGAGCTGGGAGAGCTGTAGAATAAAAACTATCTTTGAGGAGCACAACAATGAGAAGACCGAAAGCCAAGTGGAAAGCAAACTTCAAACTCAGCCCATCTCCTGATTATGTTACTGGGAACTTTCAAACTAAAAGCACAGCAGAAGGAATAGCATGCTTATCTCCAAGCATTAAAAAATGTATACCTTGGGGGCGCCTGGGTGGCTCAGTTGGTTGGGCGACTGCCTTCAGCTCAGGTCATGATCCTGGAGACCCGGGATCGAGCCCCACATCGGGCTGCCTGCTCAGCGGGAAGCCTGCTTCTCCCTCTCTCACTCCCCCTGCTTGTGTTCCCTCTCTGCCTGTGTTTCTCTCTGTCAAATAAATAAAATCTTTAAAAAAAAATGTATACCTTAGCATCTACTGTCCAACATAACATGTCCAGCTTTCATCAAAAAAAAAAAATTGAGAGGCATACAAAAGGTCAAGGGAAAACACAGTCTGAAGAGACAAAGCAATTATGAGAAACAGTTTCAGGATATTGGAACTAGTAGGGAATTTATTATGATTAACATATTAAAGGTTCTAATTGAAAAGGTAGATTACATCCAAGGATAGTTGATTTCATCAGAGAGAGGAAAAAAAATAAGAATAAACAAAATGAAAATGCTAGAAATGAAACACAATGACAAAGATGAATTCTTTGTGGGGCACATCAGTAAACTCAACACAGCCAAGGGTATAATAATCAGTGATCTTGCTAACAGATCAGCAGAGATTATCCTAACTGAAATACAAAGAGAGAAAAAAGAGCAGGAAGAGAACCAGAAGCTCCAAGAGATATGGGGCAATACCACAAACTTGGTGGCTTAAAACAACAATTTCGTCAATCATCATTCTGGAAGCCAGAAGTCTAAAATTGGAATCCTGGGTCAGAATCAAGTCAGGGCAAACTTTCTTTTGAGGCTGTGGGGTAAATAGTCTTTGCCTCTTTAAGCTACAGGTGGCTGCCAACATTCCTTGGCTTGGGGCTGACTCACTTCAGTCTTGAAGACCAACATCTTCAAATCCCTCTGTTCTCTCTTCACAGTGCCTTCTTCTCTGTATGTGTATCAAAAGCACGAGGGATAGGAGGATGAATTAGAAATATATTGTTATATGGTCCTGACATTACATGTGAAGCAGCGTAAGAGTCTTTGAAAGTAGACTCTAATTACAAACCAATAAATGTGTTTTTAAAGAGATATAATAATAATTCAAAAGAAGAGATAAAATGTACTCATAAGAATGTTAACTTATACCTAGAGAAAGCAAAAATGAGGAAATAAAAGCAAATAGAAGACAGCAAACAGGATGATAGATTTTTATCCAACCACATATAATCCCATTCAGTGTGAATGGTCTAACACATCAGCTGAAAGACAGAGATTTTCCTATTGGATTAAAAAACTTAGGACTCATCTATGTACTGTCTATAAGAAATCCATGTTAAATATAAAGACATAGGTAGGTTAAAAATAAGCCAATGGAGTAATGCATACCACGCAAACCCTACACAAAAGAAAACTGGAGTAGCTGGGTTAAGGACAGCAAAAGTAAACTTTAGAACAATAAATATTACTAGGATAAAGAGGGACATTACACGGGTGCCTGAGTGGTGCAGTCAGTTAAGCCCCTGACTCTTGGCTTTGGCTTAGATCAAGATCTCAGGGCCATGAAATCAAGCCTGACGTGGGGCTCCATGCTCAGTGTGGAGTCTGTTCAAGGTTCTCTCTCACTCTCCCTCTCCCTCCCCTTCTGCTCCCCATCCTTCCACCCTCCTACACAGTCTCTATTCCAAATAAATAAATAAAATATAAAAAAAGAAAGACATTACATAATGATAAAGAGGTCAATTATTTTTTTAAGATTTTATTTATTTATTTGTCAGAGAGAGAGCACAAGCAGGTGGAGCGGCAGGCAGAGGGAGAGGGAGAAGCAGGCTCCCCGCTGAGCAAGGAGCCTGATGGTGGGCTTGATCCCAGAACCCTGGGATCATGAGAGCCAAAGGCAGAAGCTTAATTGACTGAATCACCCAGGTGCCCCAAAAAGTCAATTCTTTATATAATCCTAAGTATGGGTGCCTAACAATAAAGCTTCAAAATACACAAGGAAAGAAGGGTAGAGCTGAAAGGACAAATAGACAAATCCACAATTCTAATTTGAATATATATATATATATATATATATATATATATATATATATATGTGTGTGTGTGTGTGTGTATTTTGAATATACTGATTGATATTTTGCCTATAAAATAACAGTACACCTACAGACTTAGCTGACATTTATAGAATGTGCCAAACAACAACAGCAGAATATACATTTTTTCTAAGTGCACATAGCACTATTACCAGATTACATTCTGGGTCATAACACAAGTATTATGACATTTTAAATAGAAATCACACAAAGTATGTTCTTGGGCCATGCCAGAACTAAACTAGAAATCAATAATGAAAAGCTATTTATGAAAATGTCAAATATTTGGAAATTAAACAATGCATTCCTACATAATTTATGGGTCAAAAAGGAAGTCGCTGTGGAAGTTAAAAGTATTTTGGCTTAAATGAAAATGAGAACGGAGCATTTCAAAATTTGGCTGATACTAGAGCTCCAGCAGAAAATCACCCTAAAGCATCTTGTAATAACAGAAAGTAAGGAAGTTCTGAAACATAAATTAATTAATAGATAAAAGTAAACAGAAAATAAACTTTAAAAGTTGGAAGCATGTCAAAAAGATGCAGGAGCCAACCTGAAAGTGTTCCCAGTGATCAAAGCTAGAACGATTTGAGCAACAAAATAAATAACATTAATTTTGGATTCTAAACCTGGAAAGCAAATAAATATCCATGATTTTACACTGATATAAATAATCGAATAAAAAATAAGTGGGGAAGACAGGGAAAACTTGTTATAATACAATTCCAAAGAATACATGTTGAAGTTATGAAAGAAATAGAAAATCAGCATTAGAACATCACAATAATAATTCCTGCGGACAGACCCCTGATGGATATGAAAATTAATGGGAAAAACTTTAAGGAGACACAAAATATTTGCATGGCCTCAAGTGTCTCCCCCTAAATATTTATAGTGGTGCTTTTAGCACATGTTCACAAAGTCCTGGCTCCTCCTTCCTCCAGAAAATCGAGCTTAGTTCTCCTCCCCTCAAATACGGGCTGGTCTTGGGGACTTGCTTCTAAGGAATGGTGTATGGAATGGAAAAAATCATAACTTTATGGTGGAGGAACTGGCAGACACTGCCTTAAACAAGAGGACTGAAGCTAACATAATCAGGGATAAGTCATGTGGGTATTACATACCCCTTAATATGATGAAGTAAAAAGGTGTTCTCCAAAATCCTAACACCAATCCAATCATAGGAACACATCAGACAAACCCCAGTTGCTGGACATCCACAAACCAACTGTCTTCAAAAGTGCCAAGGTCATGGGATGCAAAGGGAAGACTGAGAAACTCACAAATTAGAGGAAACCAAAGACACATGACAAGAAATTTCAGCGTGGTAGTCTGGGTTAGACCCTGGGACAGAGAAAGGATATTGGTGGAGAAATCAGTGAAATCTGATTCAAGTCTATGGTTTCGTTAACAAGGTTGTATCAATGTTAATTCCAGAATCTTAATAATAGCACCATGATTATATAAGATGTTAACATTAGGAAGGGCTAGGGGATGGATATCCAAGAGCTCTCTGTAGCATCTTTGCAATTCCTCTGTAAACCTAAAATTATTTTATTATTTCAAAATAAAAGATTTTTAAGTTATCCATGTACGGAGCACTCCCACACTGGACTTGGGTGTAAGAAATTAAATTCTATTGTGTTAAGCCTTTGAAATTTTGAGGGATTTTCTTTCTTTTCTTTTTTTTTAAGATTTTATTTATTTATTTGACAGAGAGATCACAAGTAGCTAGAGAGGCAGGCAGAGAGAGAGGAGGAAGCAGGCTCCCTGCTGAGCAGAGAGGCCAACTGTGGCCTAGATCCCAGGACCCCGAGATCATGACCTGAGCCGAAGGCAGAGGCTTTAACCCACTGAGCCACCCAGGTACCCTTGAGGGGTTTTCCTAATTGAAATCAGTGTCATCCTAATACACTGTGGAGCATAACTCTCAGGCAGAATCTTTTCAAATTAATTCTATTCCATGAACCCATATTTGACCACTCAATCAAGAAGAGATTGTGTATTTGCTTTAAGTTGTTATAAGAGATCCAGAAAAAGTTGACCAACTGCTCTTTTTGTAATTAGTTCTCCAAAATTAAACTCTAAATTATTCTCCACTTTGCCCTATGTTTGTTATTTTTATCTTTACAGTTATAAGTACAACAAAATGCTGGATATGAGAATGCCTAGAGAACTCTGAACTTGAGCAGGACCTTGAATGATGGAAGATCTGGCATCGTAACTTCAGATGCATTTGGGGGACAGGTAGGTAACTCACATGTCTGAATGGGGCCTGCTGGGAACCACGGAATGCATGTTTACCTAGAGCCATTTTGAGCATTACACTGATCAAATGAAAGAGGTCTGCCATTTACAATGGTCCAACGGTAAGAGATGACACCTAGAAACGTAGATCCTATGGGGAGGAGAAAATAGAACGACTTTCAAGTAGGAATCCTCTCAAGGTGAAAGGTATACGCAGATCAGGTTCAGCGTATGATGGCAATCTAGCCTGGTGTTTAAGGAGAGAAGGTAACATGCCTAGGGCATTAGACCCAGAAGGGATCTGGGTGGTCATGTAGCTAAGTAGTATGCAGCGTGATTTTGTGTGGCCTAAGGGTTCACAGAACCTCCTAAAGTCTGGGGAGAGGGGCTTCTAAAATTTATCTCCCATACCTGTTTAATTTGATCTACACATGGTATTTCCCTGCGACAATTTATTTGAATAAGTAGTTTCAAGTCAAAAACTAGGTTTGAAAACCTCTTGATCTAAGAGCCCTAAGCCTTTTCATATTATAAAGAGGCCCAAGATGTTGAAGTGACTTGTCCAAGTTTCCAAATGTATACGGATTTTCATAGATTTTCCCTGCACATCTGGCCCCAAAGCCAGTCCTCTTTCTACTATGTAGGCTCATTGTGGAGGTCTGGACAGACCTGGAATAAATATGCTCCTTGGGAAGAGCCCACATTTTATTTTTTATTTTCTTTTATGTTTTATTTTATTTTATATTTTATATTTTTTACCCCCTGAGCTTCATGTTAGGTGCTGCTCTGGAATCAAGAATTTAAGAAGGAAGTTAAGACTTTGAATTATTTTCATCTATTCCCTAGGTGAATAAAACATCTGAAAGCAGGCTTTAACAAAGAGTAAAGAGCAACAGACATTTGAGAGATAGGCAGTAACAACAAAAACAACAATTATAATACCTCGTGTCTATTGAATAGTTGCTATGCTTTCAGCACCATCCCAAGCACCTTACAAAAATTTCCTCATTTACCTTCACACCAACCCCAGGAGGTAACTAGTAACATTCCCATTTGATAAGAACCCCTTACAGAGGTTAAGTAATTTTCCCAAAGTCTAATTATATAATTATTGATCTATTATTGGTACTTCTTCAATAGCAGCTAAACATGAATAAATCTATACATTCCCCTTCACTATTTTGTCTAGAGCTGTATTTGCTGCTATGAGAACTGTAGCCTTCTGCTGATGGGATAGTTTCTTCCAGCAACTCCCAGGCCACCCTCCTCCAGATAGGCTTTAAAAAATGAGATCTTCCTGAGTCCAGTAAAGAAGGGTGAGCAGATATAGGTAAAAATGCTCCTGTAGAGCTAGCATCTCAATGTCAAGGCAGTAGGCCACATAACCCTGAGAATGTGGGAGCCCAGCTGTAGTCAGCCTCCATCAAATGATTTCGATAGTTTTCAGATGTGGTGGGTGGGATGAAACTCAAAGCTTGTGGGACTTCAAACATTTCCCCCTCTGTTTAATATATCCTGTGTGTTCTCCAGGGGAAATGCAATCCCTTATGCTTCTGTGATTCAACACAGTTGTTGCTTTTAAGTATATTTGAAATCCCAGAGGTCCCTTGGGCAAATCCCTTTAAGTGAGAAAGCTACATTTTACTGAATCAGATAACTCAATTTTGAGTTCCAAGAAACTTGGGATGTGATTTGAAATTTCCAACCACTGAAGTATGAGTTGGCACAAAAGGTGGAAAAGTGCATCTCATCTTTTCTTGTCTGACAGCAGAGGCTGAGAATGTTCCCTCACTCACCATTTTAATGTAGAGGAGGGCAGGGAAGGGGAAATGTAGAACAGGAGAAGCAAATTCCCACACAGCCAGCGTGGGAGACTTAGTTTCTGCTCTTTCATCAACTGGAGAAGGAAGTTGCATGATTACAACCCCTTGGTTGCAGCTTGATAACATCTGGACCGCCACTTCCCATGGTACCCTAGCAGTGGTTACTGTTTGAATCTGTGTGACTTCCAGATACACTTAATCTCTCTGTGCTTCAGTTTTCTCACATCTAAAATGAAAATAGTAATAGTTCCAACCTCATTAGGTTGTTAAGAGTGTTCAATGACTTAATATGTAAAGTGCATAGAACCATGCCTGTCACATTATAGGGACTCAGTAAAGGTTAATGGTATTATGGTCATCTGTTCCTCAGAGGTTCTGGGGGCCCAGAATAATCCTAAGGCTCTAGAACTCTAGACATGATTTTGTCTCCCAGCCACTCTCCAAATCATGGGGGAGGGGGGTTGTCTAGTTCACAATTAGACTGACCCTTTAGAGGACATTCAGGAATAGTCTGACCCAGGGCAGCTGGGTGGCTCAGTCAGTTAAGCATCTGCCTTAGGCTCAGATCATGATCCCAGGGTTCTGGAATCAAGTCCTGAGTCAGTCTCCCTACTCAATGGGGGAGTCTGCTTCTCCCTCTTGCTCTGCCCCCCCCCTTCTTGTGGGCACATGCTCTCTCTCTCTCTATTTCAAATAAATAAACACATAAATAAAATTTTTGAAAAAAGAAAGGTCCATTATGACCACTGGTGTGGTCTCAACCCTATTCCTCCAGGATCACTGTGGAGTCTTCTGGAACATTTCAGACTCTAAATATGGACACTAAAATAAGAAATGTTGAACACAAAGTGTCACTGTAATTTAGACCACATGGTCAGTGTGGGTAGAATGCTAGCTGATGGTTAAGCAGGATGGTGATATACCCTGAGTAATGCTAATGGCAACTGCACTTGAGGAAGATATAGATGCTGAATGTGGATCACAGGTTATGGTTCTAACTAAGATTCTGGGGGCAGAAGAGGTCCTACATTGGATTTCTGGTCAGTGAAGAGAAGTTTCACAGTATTCGATAAATACTTTCCAAACACCTACTATGCACTGGATCTCTTGTAAGACAATTATTTCCACAAAGATTTATTGAGCACTTACTATATACCAGCATATTTCTAAGTTCTGGGTATACGGAGGTGGAAAAAATAGGCCAAAATCTTACCCAAATGGAAGTTATAGATTAGTGGAAGAGACAGACTATCAAGAAGGTAAATAATGAAAATACCGAGTATGATAGATAGCAGTCAGTGTGAAAGTAAAAAAAGAAAACAAAAGTAAAGCAGAGAATGGAGATAGAGTCAAAGATGGAGTAATGGTGGCCTTTTGAATAGACCAAAGGGGGTGAAGGAATATGCCATGTGGATATTTACAGAAGGAATATTCTACGCTGAGGAAAGAGCAGATGCAAAGGACTCAAGGCACCAGTGTGCCCGGGATGGTCAAAGAATGGCAAGAAAGTATTGAGGTCTGAGTGGTAGGAGATGAGGTTAGAGATGGGATGACTGACCAAATCATGTAAGGCCTTGCACATTATTTTTTTTAATTTTAATTCAGTTGTTTATTATTCTTGCACATTATTTTAAGGACTTTTGCTTTTACAATGTGCGCTAGGAAGCCATCGTAGTGTTATAAGCAAAAGAATGAGATGTTATACCTGTGTTTGATGGGATTACTTTGGCTGTTGTGTTTAGAATCAAGACAAAGGAGGCAAGGACAGAAGTAGACCTGTTAGGAGGCTATAGCAGCAATGGAAGTGAGACATAACTACCACTTGGGTCAGAGTTGCAATAGTAAAATTGCTGAGAACTGGTCAGATTCTGGATCTATTTTGAACAAAGGTCCATCAGGATTTTCTGATGAATTTGCTGTATAGTCTGAGGATGAGAGGATTCAAGGATGCCCTCAAGGTTTCTGGCCTAAAATCCTGGAAGATTAGAATTGTAATTAACTGATTCGGGTGGTGTGAGGGAGAGTTCAAGAGGAGGAGGTTTGGTGAAGGAGATCAGGAGCTTAGTTAGTTTGCATGTGAAATACCTATTAGTATCCAGGTGGAGATGTCAGGTAGTCCCTTGGGTGTATGCATCTGAAGTTCAGGAGGAGGTCTGAGATGGATATATAACTTAGGGAGTCATGAGCATATAGAGAGTAGAGAAATCTAGGAGATTGAATGAGATCATCAAGATAGTGAGTGTACTGAGAAAAGAGAAGATATTCAAAGATGAAGTCCTGGGCTTCATTTAGAGGTCAGTGGGATACAGAGGAAGTAACAGGGGATGGAGAAGAAGCAACCAGTAAGGTAGGAAGCAAGCAGGGGAGTATGGCATCCTGGAAGCCAAGTGAAGGAAATGTGTCAACGGGAAGAGTGATCAATTCAGTAAAAGGCTGCTGATCTATCAAGTGAAATGAAAACATATAATGGACTCCTAGATTTAACAATATGGAGGTCATCCAAACTGTGTAGTTTTAGAGAAGAGTGAGGAAGAATGACTTGGAAGAGATAATGAGGAGGAAGGAAGACATTACCCCGCATCTAGACCCAGTGATATGAAGGGTCTGGGAGACAAAATGGCTACCATTTGAGGAGGCTGCCAGGGAAGCAGGGCCTCTGAGGAAAGGTAAGTTTCAGTTAGAGCAAAAAAGTAAAGGGAAGAGTCAAGGAAGTGTAAGGGGTTATGAGGAAAGGGTCAGAAGGAAGGGAGATGGTTATAGAAAAGACAATGTTTAGAGCCATAAGGAGACTAGAGACCAGGGGATAGAGGATGGCTGGGTGCCCTAGATTTCTTCTGGTGACTGACATGGACAGGAATATAAGACATGATGTTCCAAAGTAGATTGTGCTGATAAGCATCAGGCAGTTAGAGAGGAGTGATGGGAATACAGAGAATCTGGGGACTACTGCTTGACTTCTGCCAATGGAGGATGAAATCTGCATGAGGGAAATCTTACTTCTCCTAACATGTGGGATTCCTCTTTCTGATGGAGGACTAGGGACTGAAGGACCTTACATTAAACTCATAGGAAATCTCTTGACCCCTGAGGATGGTCGCTTGCCCAGCCAATGCAAGAAATACTCTTATTGTAACCCCCAGCATAGATCTCTCCACTTTAGCTGGTGAGGGGTTGTCATCACCATTGGCACACCGGGCAGCTACTTGGCCCCAGTCCCCACTCCCAGGCTTCTGTGACCAAAAGTCAACCCAGAACCATTCCTGCAATCACTAGATCATCTCTATTTTATAGGAATATTTCCCGTGGTTGTTGTCTGCTAGCTTTGTTCCAAACGTGTCCAAATGTATTTTCATGTGGCTGAAAGTGTTTAAACATTCTGACATTTCAATCATGTCATACGGCTGAATGAACTCCCATAGTATTTGGCACAGCAGTGTTGCTTAATTCTTTTCTGACTGTGATCGCCAAGCAGGAACCTAAGAAGTGGCAAGTACTCTCTAGGGAGATACAGAAGGCACATGTTGGCTGGTGATTGCAGAGCACGGTTGCTGCAAAGACGTTCTCTTGAGTCCAGTGGTGCATGGTGGGCATTATTTTGCCTAAAAATCAAAAGAGACTCAGAATTTTGAGAGGTCTGGAGTCTTGCAGACCCTCCTATCACTTTTTTTAAAAATTTTTCTCAAGATGTTTCTTAGTGCTTTGCAGCTGATTCTCCTTCCTTGAGCTTCAACCCTGTTGTCAACATACTGCCAACATAGCAACACATAACATAACTTATCCAAATTATATTAGAGAACTTACATGTGTCTATTACCTACTCATTTAACAATTAAAGGCTTGGAAGTATATTTTCTGATTTGATAATGACAAGATAGAATCACCGTTATTTTATAGATGAGCAAATTTCTCTGTCACTCCTCAGGTGGGACTTATTTTCACCAAACTATGCCATTTATTTGCTCATTCATTCATTTATTCAGTACACCTTTATTTAGCCCTCATAAGGGCTCATCAGTATTTTCACAACCAATACTTCTGCTTAGTATTTGAACATTTTAAGCAAATGGCTATTGAATTCTTACTATGTGATACTCCTTTAAGAACTATTTTTAGGAGAATACAAAGAGAGCTAGAATATGGACTCTTCCCTAAAGGATCTTGGCCCTTTTACAATCTTGGTCACATTTACAATATTTACTCTGAACTTCTCAGAGGAAATCCAAGCTGAGATGTGTCTCAGTCCAGCAATTTTTCTTGGCATCTGTATTGCTTAAGATAATCATAGATGCTGCAACATACCAACCTCAACATATGCAATGCTTCAAACACAATAGAAATTTCTTTCTTGCTCATGTGAAGTCCAAAATGGGTGGTCCAACTGGTGGGCAGTGATCTTCCAATCCAGCGATTCAGGGACCCAGACTTCTTCCATGACATTAGACCCATCTTCAGTATGTAGCTTCCCAGCTTGTTGGGCTCATCTGCATCAAGTCCATAGGATGGGAAACAACATGGAAGGTAGCATGTGGGAAGTTCTTATGGGCCAGATGTGAAAGTGGCACACAATAGTTGATGACTCATTCTACTGGCAAAGACTTGGTCATGTGGTCCCACCTAACCTCAAGAGATGCTTGAAAATGTGATCCAGCTGTATACTCAGGAAGACAAGAAAAAAGGTTTGATGAGCAGGAGCCATTCTTTGCCATTTAGTGTGTGTGTGTGTGTGTGTGTGTGTGTGTGTGTAGTTTGGGGGATGAGAGGGTTTATCTGGGGCAAGATGGAAATAGGTAGGGCAGCAGAAAGCTAGGCAGGTGTGCTCCTGAGTAGGCTTCCAAGGTGTGCTGAGAGAGATGAGTTATCGTCATTTTCAAAGCATAGCTCTTCCTCACAAGGGGGATTAGTGTTTGAGTGAGGAGCATGAAAGACTCCTCCAAGATGGGGGAATTTTGCTTTCTCTTCAAGTTCTTTTTGTCCCTGGTGCATTCATTCTTCTGAAGTTCTGTCTACCCATAATTAATCCAATGATTTCCTGCCATCCAGTTTTGGTACTACTTCTGGCTCCTGAAGGCTTTTACAGAAAAGACTTTTCTTGACTCTTCTGTTCTTGGATTGCACACAGTCTTATCCTTCAAATTAATCTGAGCCTATGGGCTTGTGGGACAGAAATAAATACTTAAATTGAATTTTATCATATGTTTGTTAACAGGCTTGGTCTGTTGGTTGATCATACAATAATAGAGTTCTTTCTCAAGTTCTAACAACTCATTACTGTCTCCAGGAAAGCCACTTCTGTTTCTGTATCTCTAGTTCTTCTTCTGGGGATGGGGGAGAAATGACAATTTACACATCATACCTATCTTGAGGGCACACAGGGGCTTCCCAATAAATGCTCTCAACATAGTAACTTTCAGTAAAAAAGTGATTCTGAAGTCCTGTGCAAATCCCAAAATACCAGCCAAGGGTTCCTTACTCTTGAGTCTGTGGGCACTTCCAAGTTCTGGCTGAGGGGAAAAAATAGCCTCCTCACACTTTTTACTTTGTAAGTGGATGTTAAAATTGAAATTTCTGCTGAGACACTAATAGATACCAGATACCAAAGGGACTTGTGAGATAAACTTTCCTATAGGGTTTGCAGAAAGAAATGGCAAAAACCCAAAATTATGAGTTTTGTGACTCACTTACAACATGGGGAAAAAGGGTTGAGGGTTAGAGTTTAGCAGAAGATTGTTTTAGACATGATTTATTTGAGAAAGCTCTGTTGAGAAGACTGGGAAATGCTTCTCTCTTTACCTCAGATCATGAGGGAGGGGCTTTGGCAAAAGCATTTGGCAGGGAGATAAGTGTTGCCCATTGTTCGAGGAGAGACTCAGTAGATGAATGTCTACTTCATACCTGGAATGGATGGACTAAGACTTCTAGTGGGTGGCTGCAGTGGGTGGACCAGACCAACAGTTCAGAAATCTGCTGGAGAAAAGGATGCGTAAGTGTTTCCTATGAAACACATTTGGACATGAGTGAATGTGTGTGTGTGTGTGTGTGTGTGTGTGTGTGTGTGTGAGAGAGAGAGAGAGAGAGAAACAAGCAGTGGTAGGATCAATTTAGGAACTATCCAGCAGGGCCCAATTAAAGAAATGTCTGGAGAATAAAACTGACAGTACAGCCAGAGACTGAGAAAACAGCAAAGAGATGAGACAGGAGAGAGTCCATCAGCTGGGGCAAGAGGACTGCAGGTGACAGAGCCCCGGCATGTGGTGGATGGGTGGGGGGAGATCTTCCACTTACAAAAGGTCTGTCTCTCCCCCTACCCCCAACTACATACTTCTCCATCCTCACACCTCTCATCCTCACACCCTAGGGGGAAAGAGGCTTGAAGGACCATATGAACAGCCGGGGAAGAAAAACAAAGAAGCACTATTTTTCTCCAGATCAAAAGCTGACCAGGTCTCTCCCTACCCTACCCTCTGTTCCGGGCTTCCTACCAGAGTCGGGTCATGTTCAAAATTTTGATCATCACACAGACTTGGAAATTTCAGTCCCTGATAATTACAAAAAGAGAATGTGTTTTGGACTGAAAGTGACCATAAGAATTTTTATTACCCAAGCACTCCAGAAAAGAAATGGAGCTCTCCAGGATTTTGTCTAGGGGCTGGGAAAGGAATTCTCCTTCTGAATAAATGTAAAGGAATAGTAGGAGAAAAAAAATAAAGTTACTTTGTATCTATGTAACCATGTGGCGACAGCCGCTTGGGAATGTATTGGGTACGTTCATCATCCCCCTCCACGACATTTGTCTTGGAAAGTGGCAGATGATTGTTTTTCTTTTATGGACATATTAAATACCTCCCCTTGTGCATCATATCCCTTTTCTTCACCTTGATCTCACAGGAAACAGAGACACCCTCATTTCCATTACCTGCACTTATTTTTTGCCTGCAATGCCTCCCGGCATTATTTTGCAGTCAATTTCTAAATTTTGAGATGCTTAATTAAATAAATGCATGCAAATTCTAGGTGCATTTTTTTTCTGCCTAAACATACCGCCACAAATTTATTGCTTCAAAATTGTGCTTCGCTCCAGAATTTAGCCACAGTTGTGAGCATATTAGCATTGCTCTCTGGAATGACATAATCATTTCAGCATCAGGCTCCATTTCAAAAGATACTTCAGATGCCAGGAGTTCTCCAAGGGATTGATTTCCTCCCTCTCCTTATTTACTTATTTTCTTTCTTTGTATTGCAGTAAAATTCAAAGCTGAGGAAGAGCTAGCTCTCTGAATCCCAGGCTGGGAGTAAATAATTCAGCACAGTGTGGTATAGAAACTGCTTCCCTCTGCCTCATTTAAAAAAAAAAAACAAAAAAAAACAAAAAAAACTTGTGTCTGTGTGGATTCTGGATCCTGCTGAGTGCTCTGATGTAGAGCAGGGCAGATGTCCTGGCTGAATCCAGAGATACAGACTCCCTGCGGTGTAAGTCATGGACAAGGGGGCTGGGCGGCTCTGAAACTTGATGGAAACTGACACAGCTTCAAAGCTTTTGTTTTTCAGGGGAGTAAGTTCTGTGAGGGGTCTTTTGCACCAGGTCAGAGAAACAAAGGGACATACTATGCAAAACAGGGAGAGTGCTGTCTGGCTACTTTCCTTGCTTATTGCCTTCCTCTTTTGCTTTTGGATTGAGGACTTAGTGGTGAACTTCCAGCTGCTATGTTAGCTGCACTGATGCCCCCACCAATTTGGCAACATGTCTTCTCCACACGCCCCCTTCCCCAGAACCTTAAAAAGTATCAAAATTTACCTCTTGGGCTTTAACTAGAAATTCCACTGCCCAATATGACATTTGTCCAACAGTGCTGTAACCTTCAAAGCAACCATGCTGGGATCGACTAGAATTCTGTTTGGACACAGCAGTTGCGGGCACTGTGCTAAGTAGGTAGGGACCACAGAGTGGACAAGGAGGACCATCCTGCTAGTGACAAGGTAGCAGGTGGAGTTGAGGCCCCGCCCACACCCTGTTCATTGGGCTCAAAATGGCTTCCAACTGCCGATGTCTGCATCTGAGGGTCAGGAGGCCATCTCCCAAACCACGGAAGTCCACTGTGCCTGGGCACATGGCAGGCTGGAAATATCAGGAATTAACGCTCCCCAAGAGTGGCCTTCCACCAATGATGCTTAGGAGCCAGGGTTCAAATATGTTGAGTCGTTTGTCTCTCAAGTGCGTTGCTTCTGAGATGCGTGTATTATGTTGGTTGTTAGAATTTACCCACGAAATTTAGTGCCAGTCACTGACTAGGATGGCTCGATTGATATCTCCTTTCTTGGTTTTCCCTCCCTCACTTCACTATTTACCTGCTGGTGTTCCCTTGGACCTCCAGAATAATCTACTGAGACTCAAATCCTTATCTCTCTGAGTTTGCTTTTTAGGAACCCAAATCGAGACCAAAAAGCCAGTCACACCCCACTTAAAGCCTGGCAAGGTCTTCAAACTCAATATCGAATATCCAAGAATATTAAGATAATTCTTTTACTTTTTATCTTTTTTAAGATTTTACTTATTTATTTTTCAGAGAGAGCAAGACAGAGAGAGAACCAGCAGGGGGAGTAGTGGAGGGAGAGGGAGAAGCAGGACTCAATCCCAGGACTCCGGGATCATGGCCTGAGCTGAAGGCAGATACTTAACTAACTGAGCCTTCCAGGCACCCAAGATAATTCTTTTAAACAAACATGTCCTAGGAATGGAGGAGTGACACACCTGTGCACAACTCTCATGTGTCTCCTTGTCCGCTCTGGTCAGGGCCACTGCGGTGTGGACAGAAATGGAAGATGTTCTGAGTTCTACACCATCCTTTGAACTCATCTGCGTTCTCCCAACTTCTCCTCCCTCTGGCAGGCCAGATCTCTCCACACCCCATTTTCAGGTATTGCTCCCTGTTCAGAAATCTGCAGTGGCTTCCGGATCAGACAGCCACAAAGCAAAGTGTTTCTGCCTCATCCTAAATCCTCTCGTATTCTGGGGAGAGAAGCTGGTTGTTTCTGGTCCCAACTCCCTTCCTGCTGATCCGTGTATTGGCAGTGCCTGCACTGACCACTGAAGGCCACAGTTCCTATTGGACACCCTCCTATAGCTACAGCAATTACTCTTGTTCTCTCCTTTTCTTTATTTTTTTTTTACTTGTCAGACAGAGTGAGAGAGAGCAAGCACAAGCACGGGGAGCAGCAGGAAGAGCAGGCAGGGGGAGAAGCAGACTCTCTGCTGAGCAGGGAGCCCGATGCAGGACTCGATCCCAGGATCCCCGGATCATGACGTGAATCAAAGGCAGACGCTTAACTGAGTGCCCCAGGCTTCCTTCCAGCTCTCTTTTCAGGTCACTTAACCACTCTGTCCTGTTGAGCCTCTGGGCTACCGTCTCATTCTGGGCTACTTGGCTATCGCTTGCTAGTTCTTTCTAGTAAGCTCTTTCCAATTACCCTTCTGGCTGTGCCATCTGGCTCCTGCCAGCATCCCCATACCAATGGAGAAATCAGGAGTTCTGAGTTCCAGACTTGCCTCTGTCACTTTTTGCCTTGTGTGATTTTGGGTCTTACTTACCTGAGTGCCTTTGAGCCCTGTACTCATTATCTGTTAGTGGGAACAATAAGGCCTACGCGGCATGCCTCATAGGGTTGCTAGGTCAATAAAATTTAGTTTTTTGCTGGAAAACATATTGTTTTATAAATGTAGAGAACCCCATAAACCTCAGGTTTTGTTATTTTCATCTTAGAAGAATCTTGAGTGAGACTCAAAAAAACACACATTGCTAGAAAAAGAAAAAAAAAAGGAAACAGGAATAGGTTCACAGAAGGAAGTAGACAACTCGAGGGAAACATCCATGCCACTTATAAGTCACTTATGTCAGTGATTCATCTGGGGCCATCCTCACTCAGGACCTCAAGCACAGGGAAACCTTGTGTGTGTTGCCATAGCAACTGCCAGGCAGAATCTGGAAATTCCAGCAGCTTACAATATCAATCATCATGAGAAAAGGGGTCAGAGCAAACTGCAAAAAATGAATATCATGGTGACCACAGAAAGAACCATAGTACAGAGAGTTAGTAGAAGTTGCTCTCAAAGTATCGCCTGTAGACCTGCAGCGCCAATATCACTGGAACTTACTAGACTTGTGCCCCACTCAAAACCTACTGAATCAGAAACTCTAGGCGTGGAACCCAGCACTGTGTTTTAATAAGCCCTCTAAGTGATTTCAATGCATGCTAAATAAAATTTGAGAACCACTGCTCTAAGGGTCGGGATGTTTGACTTCCACTCCCCATGTCCAAACCTGCAGAGTGTGAATAATGAAGAGACTGAAATAAAAGTTTAAAAATGGAAGGCAAATATGATCTCATCTTTTCCCTGTGGCTTACCTGAGTAGGAACAGTGACTGAAATACAGCACTGGGAAGTCTGACCCTATGCGTTCTCCATCTCAGCATGACAAATGACCACAAACTGAATAGCTTACAGCAACACACATTCATTATCTCACAGTGTCTGTGGGTCACAAGTCCGGGCATGACTTAACTGGGTCCTCTGCTTTAGTAGCTCACAAAGTTGCAGTGAAGGTGTTGGGCGGGCCTGGGTTCCCATCCAAGGCTTGACAGGAGAGGGATTTGCTACCGAGTGGCCTAATGTTGTCGGCAGGATTCATTTCCTTGTGGCTGTAGGATTCATGGAAGCTTGCTTCTTCAAAGCCAGCCACGGAGAGAGAAACCTTTAGCTAAATGGGATCTTATGTACCAGAACACAGTCATAGGACTGACCATCTATCACCTTGACGTATTCTTTTGGTTAAAAGGAAATCCCAGGTTTCACCCACACTCAAGGGGAGAATAGAGGGTCATGCAAGGGTGTGAACAGAGGGAGGTGGGGATCATAAGAGCCATGTGAAAAGAAAGTCTTCAAGAGTCTGCCCTCTGGCCCCCATGATTATTCATGTGTCTCTCACATGGGAAATACATTTTACCCCTGTCCAAAGGTCCCCCAAAGTCTCATGGCATTAGAGTGTCAGCTCAAAGTCCAAAAATCTCATCATCTGAATCAGATCCAAGTATGGAAGAGACCCCTGGGTGTCAGAGATGCACGGCTCTGGGGCTAATTGCTTTCCCTCTGCAGGCTCATGAAACTAAAGAGACACATTATCTGCTCCCCATACACCCAACATAAAACAGTAAGACGAGCGCGGTACAACAGCTGCAGGCATTCCAGTTCGAAAAGGAACAGAATGGAGAGGAAAAGGAGTCCACAGTCCATGGTCCACAGACATTCTGAAATCCAACTGGGCAAATAGTGCGAGTTACCTGATTAGATTTCGTGGTGGAAATCATTCTTCCTGGCTCTCAGCTCCACCCTCTGGGGTCTTGGTTCTGTGTTAATCATCCTTCCTTTTTCATGAGAGGTAGCCCACGTTTGCCACTTGGTAGTTTTATCAGACTGCTTCCTGCCAGTGTCATTTTGGGGATCCAACAGCATCTCCATTTTCTACTCTCAGTCCTTTTCAGCTGAAGCTGACAGTGTTTATTATGGAACAATATTCTCAGAAACTTCGTGGGTGTTCCATGGATTTCGATGCGGTTTGCTCCATTAGACAAAAGCCACATCCACAGATTTTTTTTCCCCTAAACAATCCCTTCACTATTTGGACCTCTTGTTGAAAGGGCATAGAAGCTTTCTAGAAAGCTTCTATGATTTGATTGAGAGGATCTGTGAAACACAGTCTCTTGAAAGGGTCCCTTGTATGACCGAACACTCTAACTTTTCTGACTTCTTGACCTTTCTGATGTTTTAGCAAAAGCTTATAGGGTTTCACCCTTTCTAGACACTCTTGGTCTAGACCGAGGTATCTTAATTTTAACACCTCTTTGCCATCTGAAAAGACTGCATTTCTGAATTCATCAAGTTCTCTTTCTTTTTCTTCTTCCCTCAATTTATTCCTCTCCTCTCACATTTCACTCCAAGCAACAAGAATAAACTAGGCAAAGCTGTTAATATTTCACTGGCAAATCTCCTTAGCTAGATAACTGAACTTAATGGCTTCTAAGTTGTGCTTTACCCGTAACAGCAAGAGATCCTTTTTCTGAGCCTTCTGCCCCTACATAACAAGAATTCTCCTTCCTTCCATTTCCATTAACATGTTCCTCACTTTATCTGAGCCCTCACCAACAGTATCTTTCAACTCCAGACTTCTACTGCTGGAGGCAATTTCGGCTTTCTCTATAATGTTCCTCCAGATCCTTCTAGAGTCTATCTGCCGTGAAGCTGCAAAGCCATTCTCACATTTCTAGGCATTTGTTACAGCAACATCCTACTACTTGTACCAAAATATGTTAGTTTTCTATCACTGTATAATGAATTATTCTGAAATTAGCAACTTAAAATAAGATTCATTTGTTATCTCAGGTTCTGTAGGTCAGAAGTTATAGTATTGTTTAGTTTGGGCCTCTGTTCAGGGTCTCATGAGGTTGAAATCAAAGGATCAGCCGGGAGTCAGAGGGTTGAGTGCAGAAGAATTTGACTCTTAGCTCCCTTAGGTGACTGGATTCATTTCCTTGGGGCTGTAGGATTCAGGGAAACTTGCTTCCTCAGAGCCAGCAAGAGAGAGGCCCCTAGGAAGATAGAGTCTTGTATATTGTAACATAATGATTGGGATGAAATTCCTCATCTTTGCCATAATTTATTGACCAGAAGCAAGTCACAGATTTTACACTCATTCCAAGGGAGAGGATTATATAAGGATATAAACACAAGAAGATAGAGATTTTTGGAGTCACCCTAAAATCTGTTTGCCGTGCTGACCTTTTTCAAAATAAACAGAACAAACAGAAATTTTAGGGGGAGAAACCTGTCACATGAAGAACATGTGTAAATTAAAACCTAGGAGCTCACGGGTGGGTGGGATGAGAAGAGTAATTAAGTATGGAAATAAATTTTTAAAAGATTGTATTTATTTATTTGAGAGAGAGAGAGCAAGCAAGAGAGAGAGCATGACTACAGGAGAGCAGCAGAGGGAGAGAGAGAAGCAGATTCCCTGCTGAGCAGGGAGCCTGACACAGGGCTTGATCCCAGGACCCCAGGATCATGACCTGAGCTGAAGGCAGACTCTTAACTGGCTGAACCACCCACGTGCCCCTGGAAAGACATTTTAAAAAAAAAGTTTCACTATAGATTGCTGAGAGAGGTGTGGGGGATGCAGAAAGAAGGGAAAGATCCCAAAGGATAAACAGATTAGGAAAAGATATGTAAGTGCGGTAAGACTTAAAAGGTACTTCAAATAGTGGATAGTATTTAGAGATGAAAAGAGCATTTCATCACTTAGTGAAGGTGTGAAGACTAGTCAGAGTTGGTATCCAGCACGGAACATAGAAGGGACAGCCGGGAGACTGAAGTGATTCGGTGGTTCTCTACCATGGCTACGCATTCAAATCACCTGGAAACTTTAAAAAAGTACTGATTCCCAGGTAGATGCCAGGTGTCACGTTTCGGCTGGGAGGAGGTGAAGCCCAGAAGTCCGTTGTTGATAAAAGTGCTCCAGCTAATGGCATCTTGGTCCTGAACTTGTAGACTTGTAGCCTCTGAACTGTGTATCTGTTGTTTAAGTCCAAAAAAAGAAAAAAAAAACCTGGGTCCTGGGATCGAGTCCCACATCGAACTCTCTGCTCCTTGGGGAGCCTGCCTCTCTCTCTCTCTCTCTCTCTCTCTCTCTCTCTCTCTCTCTCTGTCTCTCATGAATAAATAAATAAATATATTAAAAAAAAGAAATGGGAAGTAGGGTAAATTGGTGAGGGAAACGAAACATAAGAGACTTTGGAATCAGAAACAAACTGAGGGTTTTGGAGGGGAGGGGGGATGGGAGAGCCTGGTGGCACCTATTGCATGGAGCACTGGGTGTGGGGCATAACAATGAATCTTGGAACACTGGAAAGTAAATAAATAAATAAAAAGAAAAAAGTAAAAAATAGAAGTACTCAAGGTAAATTTAGTGTAAGCAGGGCTGAGTGCTGCAAGACTGCACACTCCTGTGAAATTAAGCAGTGGGTCACATTGGGTCAAGCAGGATGAACTGTAGGTTATGCAGATAACCTAGGACATAGAATAAAAAACTAGTTTAGACACACCACAGTTCCACATAACCATGGAACATAGATGTGTCAGACATTTCTGATGCCTATTTCAGACCCTCTTGCTCTTATCTATTTCATTTTGTTTTCTTTTCAGCTGTTGTGGTGACAGGAAGTTTGACAAGGGCTTTCTTCCTCTGGTCCCAATCAGAGTGCCTCCCTTCCCAACTGAAACTCACGCTTCTCTCCTTGGTTCTTCAGCCCGCACCTTCACCCTGGCCTGCACAAACCGGAAGTGTAGGCTGGTTAACACCCCGTGCAGTAAACCTTTGACCAATGGGATCCAAGAACCAGTGGATAAATCTCTTCCTCTTTATCTGCACACTGTCCCCAGCAGAGTCCTTGAGTGCTTTTTATAGTGATATTTTCTTGGAGGTCAAATGCCACAAATCTAGCATTCTGTTGCACTTAACAACAGCAGGCTTAACAGAACCATTTTATGTTTGTTCTACATCAGCTGTCCTGCTCTCTTCCTCTCCTGCTTCCTGGAATAGTTTCCTTGATAAAATACAAACACATGAGCTTTGGGAGCCTTATGCCCTGCTTTCTGTCGAACCCAAGTTGCAAATGTAGGTACCTTGCACTAGATCGGTTTGGAACTAATATTTCTATCGTAAAAATTATATTTGAAACTTTGTTTTCACATGTAAACACTTATGACATTTTAAAGATTTTTTTTTAATTCATTTGAGAGAGAGAGAGAGAGAGCACAAGCAGTGGGAGGGGTCAGAGGGAGAAGCATACTTCCTGCTGAGCAGGGAGTCTGACGTGGAACTTGATACCAGGACTCCAGGATCATGACCTGAGCTGAAGGCAGACACTTAACTGACTGAGTCACCCAGGTGCCCCGTGACATTTTAAAACATAACACTGTGTGGGAGAAATCTTAAGTTACATACAAATCTTAAGTAAATACAATTGGTAGACTATTGTAATATGTGGAGAAGACATTTTGAAAAGGGACAACAGGGGATGCAAAGCCAGTGTGCTGCCCGGGCTAGAAAAAGCTAAAGCTAAGTAACTGCAAATAAAACAATTACTTATTTTTTTAAATTTTTAAGTAAGTACCATGCCCAGTGTGGGAGTGGAACTCATGACCCTGGAATCAAGAGTCACACACTCTACTAGCTGAGCCAACCAGGTCCACCCCAAATAATTACTTGTTTTTAACAGCTTTATAGAGGTATTATTGACATATGACAAACTGGGCGTATTTAAAGACTGTTATTCATAATTTTTGACATATGTACATATGCATGAGACCATAACCACAATCAAAATAATAAATATCTCCATCTCTCTCAAAAGATTTCTTATATCACTTTGGAATAGCTACTCCATTGCCCTCTGAGCTCTAGCCTCCCTTCCCTGGGAAACTTATGCTTCCTAGTATCTGTCCTATTATCTGTCATTATAGATTAAATTGCATTTTCTAGAATTGTATGTAAATGAATCACACAATATATATATTCTCTTTTGGTCCAGCTTCTTTACTTAGCATAATTATTTTGAGAGTCATTTATGCTGCAGTGTGTATCAATAGTTCATTTTATTACCGAGTAGTATCACATTGAAAAACTACATCATGATTGGTTTATTTATTCCCTCACCAGCTGACAGATATTTGGGTTACTTACAGTTGAGGGGTATGTTTTAAAAAGTTGCCGTGGACTACTTGCACAAGTATTTGTATGGATGTATACTTTTTTTTTCTCTTGGGTGATTACTTAGCGTGGAATGGCTGGATCATATATGATAGATGTATATTTCACATTTTAAGAAACTGCCAAAATGTTTTGCAATGTGATTATACCATTTTACGTTCCCACCAGTAGCGTATAAATATTCCAGTTCCTGTAAATCCTTGCCAATGCTTGGTATTGTTTATCTTTTCATTTTGAGCCATTCAAATAAGTAGGTAGGAGTATCTCATTGCAGTTTTAATTTGCCCTTCCCTAATGACTGATGAAGTTGAGCATCTTCTCATATACTTGTTTTTGTCAATTATTTTACAGAAGAGTTTGTGAAGAATTGGTGCTATTTGTTCGTGACATGCTAGAATTCTGCAGTGAGGCCATCTAGGCCTGAGGATTTCTTTGCGAGAAAGTTTCTTAACTATTTATTTGTTTGTTTGTTTGCATATTTATTTTGACAGAGAGAGAGAGAGAGAGAGAGAGAGAGAGAGAGAGAGAGAATGGGGGAAGGGGCAGAGGCCAAGGGAGAGAGAAAATCTCAAGTAGACGCCACACTGAGCAGGAAGCCCAACACAGGGCTCCATCTCATGACTCTGAGATCATGACCTGAACTGAAATCAGGAGTCAGATGCTCAACCAACTAAGCTACACACCACTATATATTTAATCTTTATTTTTAAAATTTATTTATTTTTAATATTTTATGTATTTATTTAAGGGAGAGAGCAGATATGGGGGGAGAGGCAGAGGGAGAGGGAGAAGCAGACTTCTTCATTCATTGTTTATGCACCACAGCCAGTGCTCCATGCAATACGTGCCCTCCTTAATTTTTAAAATAGATATACAACTATTCAGATTATCTATTTTTTCTTGAGAGACCTTTAGTAGTTTGTGTCTTTCAACAAATTTGTCCATTTCATGTGTTATCAAATTAATTGACATAAAGTGATTTATAGCACACCATTTTTATTCTTTTTATAGCCATAGAATCAGTAGTGATGTCGTCTCTTATTCCTGATGTTGTTAATTTGTGTTCTTTCTCTCTCTCTGCTGATTAGTCTGGCAAGGTGCTATCATGTTATTGATTTTCTTCAGGAACCAATTTATGGTTTTATCATTTTTTCTATTGTTTTTATCCTGTCTAGTCCATTGATTTCTACTCTAAACTTTCTTTTCTTTTTTTTTATTTTTAGCTTTCCCAATTTTTTTTAGTTTCTTTTCTTCCCCAAGTTTTTATTTAAATTCCAGATAGTTAACATACAGTGTAATATTAGTTTCAGGTGTACAATTTAATGATTCAACACTTCCATAAAACACCTGGTACTCATCACAATAAGTGTACTCCTTCATCTCCATCCTCTGTTTCATCCATCTCTGCCCCCCCCCCACCTCCCTTCTGGTAACCATCAGTTTGTTCTCTATAGTTAAGGGTCTGTTTCTTTTCTTGTCTCTTTTTTTCCTTGTTCATTTGTTTCTTAAATTCCACATGTGAGAGAAATAATATGGTATTTGTCTTTCTCTGACTGACTTATTTTGCTTAGCATCAGACTCTAAAAATATGGAACAGTTCATGAATTTGTGCACCATCCTTGTGCAGCGGCCATGCTAATCTTCTCTGTACTGTTCCAATCTTAGTATATGTGTTGCTGAAGCAAGCACTCTTTCTCCAGTTTAAGGTCAACATTGAGGTCATTGATTTGAGACCTTTCTCTTTTTCTAGTAGTTTTTCTTTAAATATTGTCTAGAGACATCCCACAAAAGTTGCATTTTAATTTTTATTTGGTTCAAAATACTTTTGATTTCTCTTTTTATTCTTTTTTTTGGCCTGTGAGTATTTTAGAAGTGGACAGTTTAATTTCCAAATATTTGGGGATTTTCTGGAGATTTTCCTATTATTAATTTCTAATTTAATTCCACCACAGTCAGACAAGATGCTTTGTAGGTTTGAACACTTTAAATTTATTGAGAGAACTGTTTTAGGACCCAGCATATGCTCACCTTGGTAATTGTTCCATGTGCCCTTGACAAAAATTGTTGTCTTTGGGTGGCATGTTTTATCTAAACATCAATTTGGTCACTTTGGTTAGCATTGTTATTAGGCTTTTTTCTGTTCTTAGTGATTTTAAGTCTACTTGTTCCATCAATTATTGAGAGAGGGATATTGAAATCTTTTACTGTGTTGGTGAATTTATCTAGCTCTTCTTGACACTCTGTCAGTTTTGTTACATGTATTTTGAAACTCTGTTATTAGGCACATAAATATTTTAGATTTTTATATACTCTTGATAAAGTGACCCTTTATCATTGTGAAATGGTATTCTTTATCCATGGGAATATCCTTTCTTCTGAAATCTACTTTGTTTGATATTAATATTGCCACTAAAGCTTTCTTCTTTTTTAGATTTATTTATTTGACAGAGAGAGAGAGAGAGAGAGAGAGAGAGAGAGAGAGAGAGAGAGAGAGAAAACGAGCAGGGGAAGCAGGAGAGGGAGAAGCAGGCTCCACACTGAGCAGGGAGCCTGATGCCATACTCGATCCCAGGACCCTGGGATCATGACCTGACCCATGGCAAATGCTTGCTTAACCACCTGAGCCACCCAGGCATCCCAAAAGATAGTTATAATAACAGTTTTAATGTCATTGCTTACTTATTCTAATCCGTTTACCTGTTATGGGTCAGTTTTGATTGTGTGATTATTTTTGCCACTATAGGTGATGTTTTCCTGCTTTTTTGAAAGCCTGGTAATTATTTATTAAATGCTAGATAGTCTGAGTTTTGTTTTTTAAATGTATTAGATGGGACTGGAACAGTGTTGTCTAGTACTGATTATCCCTTACTTCTGAGGTAAAACCCTTCTATGTCCTCTGACTGATGCTTCATGAATCATGAGGTTTTCCAGTCTAGCTACTAGGAATACTCCCAACTCACTGTGAGCACTAGGCACAATTACTTATAATCCTTTTGTGTGGTTCTTTCTGCAGTCTTAGGATTTTGCACACTTGCAGGTATTGATCAATACTCTGCTAAATACTCAAGAATGATCCCCCTGCAAATCACCAAAGTTCTCTCTGTGTGAAGCTATCTCTACTCTGATATTCTGTCTTGCAAATTTTAGCCATATTCTTTATTCCAGACTCTCATGCACATTCCCTTAACTCAGGGAGTCCTTCTGGCTCTGCCTCAGTTTCCCTTCTCTGCACTTCAGCCTGTGAATTCCTCCAAATCAGTAAACTAGGCTAATCATTGGACTTACTTCCTTTGTTTTTCATTTCTCAGGAATCACTGTCTTTTGCCAGTGTGCAAAAGTGTGCATTGTCTTAAAAATCAAAGTTTCTTAGGTTTTGTCTAATTTGGGATTGTTTTCTTGGGTGGATAATCTGGTGCCTATTACTCCATTTTGGCTGAAAGTGGAATTCCAACTATTTGTTGCTAACCACATTGATTGTTTGCCTGTCATAAAGTGATAGTTTGAGCATTTTACATCTCAACACAATTTATTGTAACATACATGTTGGTATTTAACTGTGTTTTAGTTATGCTTTAAGAAATCAGTGAGCTTGGGGCTCCTGGGTGGCTCAGTGGGTTAAAGCTTCTGCTTTCATCTCAGGTCATGATCTCAGGGTCCTGGGATGAAGCCCCCAGGGTCCTGGGATCAAGCCACACATCAGGCTCTCTGCTCAGCAGGGAGCCTGCTCCCCCCTCTCTCTCTGCCTGCCTCTCTGCCTACCTGTGATCTAGCTCTCTGTCAAATAAATGACTAAAGTCTTTAAAAAGAAAAGAAAAGAAACAAAAAGAAAAGAAAAGAAAAGAAAAGAAAGAAAAGAAAAGAAAAGAAAAGAAATAGATGAGCTGCTTTTGGGTGGCATTTAACCCATTTTTTTCTCATTTAAAGTAATGGGAACTAAGGGGTACCTGGCTGGCTCAGTCGGTAGAACATGTGACTCTTGATCTCAGGGCTGTGAGTGTGAGCCCCATGTTGGGTATACAGATCACTCCAAATAACTAACTAACTAACTAAATAAATAAATAAATAATAGTCTTTTCACTAGGCATCTTGTTGCCCTGAATAGAACTAGAGTTCTGTTGTTAAGCCATAAGGAGAAAAGGGACATGGAGAACCTATTAGGAGTGTCTACACATTTGACAATGGACATTAATGGCAGGCTAGGTATTGTGAATGCATTTTGAACATGGACATGACATAAGATTTTTCTAGAAGTGTAGAGCAATAGATTGTAGAATGGGAGAAGCTGGTGACAGTCTCCTATTTGGTCTGTCCATGACAATAATCCAGGAAGGCAGCACTGAAGACCAGCAATGGAAAAGATAAAGGAAACACTTCAAAATACTCACACTCCAAAATGTAAAGGGCATATACAGAAAAGGAAGTGTGTAGCAAAGAAAGAAAAACATTATGAAAAGAATGCCGGAAAATTCACAGAAGCCACTTATCTGTCCACATGGCAAATTCAGCCTTGTCTAGGACTTAAGACAATGATGTCTGCATAATGCACTGGAGACTCTCTTTTGGCAATACAGGGGGTTGAAATAGTTTAGCACTAAGACATCTAGGGCCTGCAATGATCTCAGATGTGCAGAGTTTGATATATAGAGTAAGTTTGATATATAGAGTAACCCCCATCAAAGATGGCCAGCTCACTGATATCATGAACGTCCAAGCCTTTGTTTCCATGTCCTGCAGGAGTTCCCTCTAGGACAAAGAGCTAAACTTAAACTCCAGTCCTGAAGTCCTTGGAGACTGCCAGCTTCTGCACCCAAAGCCACTTCCATCTTTTGCCATATCAAGTATATAATGCTGTAGTAAAAGAGTAGACAATCTGGAATCAGACAGGTCAGGAGAGAATTATCGTTCAATATTTTGTTAGTTGGGTGAACTTCGGCAAGTGACTCTTTGTCTTGGAGCCACATTTACTGATCTGAAAAAGGAGAATTATTATAACACCTCCCCTATATAATTTTTTATGAGACTTAGTTGTGTTTGTCAAATAACATGGCAGTTGGAGAGCTCAGGCTCAGTCCATTTATTTGATGTGTCAATTTTGAAGTTACCCCTTTGGGTCTTGATTTCCTTATCTGCCCTTTTATAGAGCTCCAAAACCATCTTTTGGCACAAAGTGTCTTCTCGATAAATATTTGTTTTGAAAAAATTCTGTGGGATCTCTAAAATGAAGGGTTTCTTTTAGATTAGCCTTTTCCAGAGTATGTGTCATGAGATGCTGATAAATTGATAATACCTATTATAAATGCCTGTGCTTGAGATGATACAGCAGGAAAACCCAAGAAGAGAGTGTCTCATGACACTCACGAAGCTACCGTACCCATTTTTTTCTAGCTCTAAATTTAATGTCATCTTAAATAAAAACAAACCCCCTATCTTTGATAAGCTATTCTTATTTGGGTGTCTATTATTGCAGCCAAACCAAAATCTTGACTGATCCAAGCTATTTTATTTACCCAGTAGTATTTTATAGAAAAAGCCACTATTTTCCTCAACCCCCGCTCATTCACTTCTTTCAATTTTCAATCCACTCATCAATGAAAATATCCCCAGACACTTATTATGTGTGCTGTGTGCTAGGTGCCACAGAAAAGAAGTACAAATCCCAGTTCTTGCCACTGGAGTCTATTTGAATATCAGTGGACATTGACCTAGCTAAATCATAATAAGATATTAGTTGACGGCCCTAAATTGGGCAGCAATTTTTCTGAAGTCAGTGACTCATCAAAACTGTGGGCTTGTCCTTGCCCCTGATGTGGAGTATAATGGGAGCATGAGACATGCTTGCTCCACAGATGGTTTAATTTGTACACCTTGTAGCCTAGTTGCTCAACCAATTGGCTTCCTTATTGAAATGACAGCTAATTTAAAAGAATAAATGGCTATTTAATAGAATGGAAAACCATTAAACCCAGAACCTTCTAATAAAGACTGATTCTTATTTAAGTCTTATGAAGTCTTGCTGGCTCCTGAGAAAAGGGAAGAATGAAAAATTGCTTGTTACCTCACTGTGAACTCGGACTCTACTCTGAATAATACTGACAGTTCTAGTAATAATAAAAATGATGCTGCTGCTCCTTTATTTTTCAGTAGTACTTTGTGGTTTAGAAACTATATAAATTTGGAGAAGTAATTGAGTATAAAGGAAAGAGAATAGACTGTGGGTTTTGTTAGACCTGGGTTCAAATCTAACCTCTATTGTCTGTGTTCTCAATTCTATCATCTGAAAAGCAGAATAATAACACATATTATAAATGATAGGGACTGAATTTAAGAGCCCCCTAAAAAGTTGAAAGCAAGGAAAATAAAATAGTGTGTGAGAACTAACCTTAAACATCAACACCATGACTCATTGCCCAGGTAGCAAATGCAATCAGAATAGGAGCTGCAGTTAGCCATAGAAACATGGTAACAAACATAATTGTTCAAATATTGGGAAAGGGAGACAGAGTGTAAGCCAACAAATTTTGGGTGTTTCATGTCCGACAAGATAGACTGCTCCTAACATAGAAATAAAGGTGCAGTAGATTGAAAGCTCCTTCCATCAAGAGGTAGAGTCTAGTCCTTCACCCTTGAATCTGGGTTTATCCACGTGACTTGCCTGGGCCAACAGGTCATTGGCAAATATAGCACAAGCAGAGGTTTGAACAGTGCTTACATAGTGAGGCTTGCCTTCTCTTACTGCTGCTCTCTTTTCTTATCATGTAAATAAACCTGGGCTAACCTCCTGGAGGATGAGAACTTACCTGTAGAGAGGCCTCTGCTGTTCAGCCCACTCAACCATCACAACTGAGGCCCTACACATACAAGTGAGGCCATCCTAGACCATCTAGCCCCAAACAAGCTGCCAGTTCTGTAGAACCACAGAAGCACAGTTAACCCACACAATTATGAAAAATAATCATTTATTGTTTTAAGTCACTGAGCTTTGGGGTAGTTTGTTATGCAGCATTAGACACCAGAGACTTTTTAGCTTTCTATATTCCAGTCCCAAGGGTGAGGTCATCCCCTCTGTATGTATGTATATGGGTGTATTGGGCAATTTTACTTCAACATCATCAATGACTCCATTCATGCTCACCAACAAATGTCTGCCCACGGTCTGGCCTGCCCATAGTTTGCCTACAAAGGGCAATGGATTAACCACAGGAACCCCAAGGATTCCTAGCCCCTGCCATGATAATTATTTATGATAAATTAATGAAGTGGCTTCTGACCAAGGTTTGGCTTAAGGAGCAGATATTGTCTCTAAACATTCACTCTTCATTCTTCTCTATCCTGCACTGTACTCCAGAAAGTTGATCTGTATAGATTTCCTCAAGCAATATTCTTGCCTTGTGGTTTCTTACTCGGCTTCACCAGTGGGAAGCTCTACCTGGAGGCTGGAGAGAAGGAGAGCGATTTCAGAGGATTGATCCTTACAGTCCTTCCATGTAAGGTTGGTTTGGGTAAGCTGAGTTCCTGGACTGAAGATTGCACTTCCTGTGAAGATGATCCCTTCTCTGCAACTCTCTCTTTGAAACCAATCCTTCCCTTAATTGTGTGAGGCCTACAGGTAAAAACAGAACAATTTTTACTAGGCTCCAGTTCCGCACTATCCTCTGTAGTTTCCTTACTCCTGCCTACACTTTTGTAAATAACTCTTTTATTAAACCCTTTCCCAATTATCCTGATTTCAGCATGCCATCTGTCTCCTGTTGAACCCCTGACTGATACATATGCTAAGCATGTGGGTTTGAGTATCTGATTTGTCTGATGGTGATTTCTCCTTGGCTTGTGATTTATCCCTGAGAGGGGGCTCCTCATTCACTGAGCCAATATAGTCAAGTTGTTAGGCCCATGAACCTGAGGTAAGGATGAAATTCACAAAGGTAACAAATGCCTCTAGGAACCAGCCAGCTGGCCATTTCCCTTCTGGAATGGAGAACAAGAACTGTACTTTTCTATATTTCCATAATACCCACTTTTTCAGGGTTGCTATTAGTATTAGATAAACTACATGCAAATAGCTTTGGACCTTTGTACCTGTCATCCTATAAATTCTCAATGTGTTAAGAATTGCTGTTGTTTTGTTTAATGTTCCTTTGACTGTAAAATATGGTCTTTACCAATTAAATGATGTGCAATATTTTTCTTGGACTCCTTTTTTGGATGCACTTGTTACTGTGGCACATTGAGATTTTGGGGGCTGGGATAGAAAAGAAGGGAGAATGTAGGTGAATCATGATTTACACATGGTGCACAAAGCTTCTAAAGCCTTATGACAAGCCACCAAGTGGAAAGGATTTCGATTTAGCAGTTGTCATGTAAACATGTTCAATGAGTCAAACGTGGAGCCAGAATGGCACTTTAAGTAAAGCAGATAGTTTTGCCAGTTTATTGTAAGCAAGCAGTCTTGGAGCTCTTGATTCACTTGTACTGGAAAAGGTTGATATAGGACAGTCAGGGGGATGGCAGGTGGATCCCCTCTGGGCCACGGCATGGTGGCAAGACCTGTCGATTCCCTTGTGACTTACTCAGAAGTAAGGAGAATCAAGTAAAAAGACTTTCCAGAATTCCCTCATTTTCAGAAAAAGCCAACATCCCAGGTGCCAAGTCAGGAAGCCAAGTAAAGAGGACCCTGATCACCTCACTCACATTTCTTCCCATTGCGGGTTCAGGCCAGCCTCTACACTGTCGAGTCCTGTCTCTCCTTCTCTCCAGACAGCGAATATTGTCTAATTCACCTACACACATGCACACCACCCCCACCAGTTGTAGAGAACCGTTCAAAATCAATCTTAATCCTTTTTATTCTCTACAAATGTCATTCTTCTCTGATGGATGTTCTTGCTTATTTATTTTAGATGATTTGTTTGGGGGCCTCAATTTCATGTCCTTATCATTCAAAATAGGAGGTAACCTCAGAGGAGCTATAAGGCAGCTCAGGAAAAGCCATCACGCATGGGCACAGAGTGAGCAGAAATTGTCATGACAATGGAAGTATGATTTGCATAGGGCCACATTGATCGAAAGTGTTCCTGTGGAATGACCAGTGGACAGGACATAGAAACAGACAGTAAATCATAATGTGGAATGTGATGTGTAAGATGGAGTGTGAGCCTGGGGGAAGTAAATAAAGGAATGGCACCTCAAGGTCATAAGAACCTTAACAGTCAGGGATATGTAGAATAGAAACTTGATTCATAAATTCTGAGACAAGTCATAACTACCTGAAATTGAAATCAGGTGGGCACCAGGTCAAAAATTAAGAGGAAGGTAATTTAGATATGCAGTTAAAAATTGACTGTATTGAGGAAGCAAGAGATTTTAGCAATAACGGTAATTAAAAGAAACCCACCAGATTACATCCTAGTTGGAAATAGCTAAAAGACATCGGACTGGAGGCTGTTTTAACTGGGGTTGGAGAAAATATGAAAAAAAAATCAGAATTCATACAAACTCACCCAGTTTATATCACTTAATCGGCAACCTACCAAAAGGATCTCTGTTTGGGGAATAAAATAAGGGGATTCAGCCCCAGATAGGTAAAATACCCTTAGCTAGCTAGCTATCTTGGGTGTCTCTTGAGCCTGAAAATTATGAGCTAGTTCTAGAGTTTAGTGTCACAATTAAGTGTATCAACCCACCTCCAACTTCTTTCTTTTCTGGACCCTATTAACAACAGGATGGTTCAGCCATTTAAAGGGGGGGTCCTTTTCAAGTTTAAAATATGGGCTGTTGTTCTCTCTCTGGGCTTACTCTTACTTTAGGTATTCAGAACAGCAGCCCCAAAGCTTTGGATGGGCCAAATGTGGACTGGGGGAAAAGGAAAGGAGAGCACAGGGCCAGTTCTCCTAGGAGCAGAAAGTCCTGCAAAGTAAGAAGGCCTTCGTCATCTTTGTCCTCTGTAATTTGAGGAAACCTACTTGAATAAGAAAGAACTAGAAGCCACTGAGAAACTTTGTACTGTTAAGTGAACAATAATGATGAGGGGGACGAGAAAAAGTAAGAGGGAAGAAAATGAGGCTGCTTTTTTCCTCTGCTTGGGAATGTGTAAGGTTTCAATAATGAAACTTGGATCTTTTTTACTAAATGAGGTTCTGACTGGCTGGCAAAAGGCTATGCAGAGATATCATATCATTAATAATGCCTTGAAGGGAAATATGCTTTGAGGTGTTTTGTTATTTTTTAATCACTTAATGTGACTTTTAAATTATTATTTATTTATGCCCGCATCGTTGCAGACTGATTTTACGGGGGCTGCTGTAGATGCATTTAATAATATAAAGTTAAAAAAAAAAGCAATGAATAAGGGACAAATAGGAAAATCAGGGTAAAGAAAAAATTCAAGTAGCTAATATATGACAGTGCCAGGGGTAATAATGATATCCAAAATGTGTGTTCTAAGTCCCCATCTTTCCACTAAGAACTTGAGATGTGAGGGACAAAACCAGGTACATTATTTACAGTGTCCATAAGATAAAAATCAACCCTGAGGCACAAGAGAGCCCTTGGGTCCTGATAAATAGGAGCATAATGGAGAACTTCCTCCACAGCATCCCTTCAGTAAATACAGAAACCAGCCCTGTAGGGCAGTTTCTTATACGTCCCTTGGTGCCACGGTATCAACCTTATCCAGGAAGAGGAATCCAGTGTGGGAATCCACACAGAGCTCTGATGGTCTGGCTTGCGCCCGGCGAGTCTAGTAAGGTGTGCATGCGCAAGAAATACATGGTTGCAATGTCCATCACTTAGTCAATCACCCACAAGTATCTGGTTTTTGGCCATGCTTGCAAGAAGCACTGAGTTCAGGCCGATGGTTGGACAAAAGCCTGGAGAGGAACTGCTCTGTGTTGCCAGCTTTGCCAATCTGGGAAAATAAGGATGATTTCTTCCTTTCTTCCTTCCTTCTTTTTTCCTTTCTTCTTTCTTTCTTTCCTTTTCATTTTGCTTATTTGAGAGAGAGCGCAACAAGTAGGGGGAGCAGCAGGCAGAGAGAGAGGGAGAAGCAGACTCCTTGCTGAGCGGGGATCGATCTCAGGACCTTGGGATCATGACCTAAGCCAAAGGCAGATGTTTGACCAACTGAGCCATCCAGGCACCCCTGAAAATAAGGATGATTTCTTGTGAATGTTGAGGAGATCCAACTTCTATGACAGTTTCCTTTTATGCATGTAAGAAGCTGCCCTCTTCACTCGCTCCAGAACAAATCTGAACTCTAGAGTAGTTTGAGGATAGGCCCCCAGTCCAAGGATCTTCTAGGTTCTACTGCATGTACAGCTTACACAGTTCTGAGAGTCAGTTTAGGAGATGAATACAAAACTTGCTACAAAAGTTGATTTTTACTTATAATAAGAAAGCACCAAAAAAACCCACCAAAAACAAAACCCCAAAACTTTTAGAAAAAATTGGCAGGTATTACAAGAATCTCTAAAAATTAATATTGTTTGTGAATTAACTGCCTGACCCACTTCAGCAACAGAGCTTTCCTAATTTGGGGCCACAAATTGCTGGATCTTCCATAAAAACTGTTTCCTATATAAAGAATAGAAAGATCATTCAGTCTTCCTTCTAGCATGGATGATAGACACTTGTCTTCTTATTGACATAACCCATTATGGATAATGGCATGCACATTTTTAGAATTGTTTTTAATTTTAGGGAAAACTTTGTCAAATTTCTGTGATAGATATGCAGTGATATTTAGAATAATTTTTCACAGATCAGTTTCAGGCTCCTTACATTTATCTTTTCTCCACTATCTATGTACTTTTTTTTTAATTTTTATTTAAACTCCCGTTGGTTAACTCTATATAATTCTGTCTCTAGGCCCCATGGAGCAAGTTCATATCACAATATGGCCCTGTACCTTCATGTTACTGTATGAGATGAGTCAGCAACTTGAGAAGTAGGATAATTCTATCAGGATGGCTAGCACCTGCTTAACTGTGCCAAGAAATGACCCCAAGTTTTAGGGACATACCCCACTACAGACAACTAAAATGATTCTAGTAGGTCAAATGACGGCAACCCAAGGATACCAGATCTGAATCTCGGGAATGTGCAACTGTTACCTTATAAACAAAAAGAATGTTGGGGGTACAATTAAGAACGAAGCTCTTAAGGACAAAGAGATTATTCTGGAATATCCAAGTGGAGCCTAAATACTGTCCTTATAAGAGACAGGCAAAGGGAGATTACACACACAGAGAGAAGGTGATGTGGAGGAAAAGAAATGCTGTGGCCACAAGCCAAAGAACACCAAGCAATGTTAGCAGCCACCAGAAGCTAGAAGAGGCCAAAAAATGGATTATCTTCCAGAGCCTCCCAAAAGAGCCCTGCTGACACTTTAACTTTGGACATCTGGCCTCCAGAACTAGGAGAGAAGACATTTCTGTTGTTTTAAGCCACCGAGTTTGTGATACTTCATTACACTAGCCCTAGAGAACTTATAGAGATAGTTCCCCTTGCTTGTAGTCAGATCTCGCAGAGGCCCACAGGTTTTCCATGGCCACTTTATATTAGGGGAAATGTGAAAGAGGGGACATGGGAGGGGAATGAGACAGTTCTCCTAACCAATTGCTCTTGAAATATTGACTGCTGTAAATTATAGAAAATCACATAGCAATGTGAGCATAACACTTAGGCCCCTCCCATGGCTTTAGAAGGGGAACAGGCTAGTGAGGGGCCCTGAAGCTTAAGACTCATGAGTTTCACAGGAATTCTTTGTCTGCCTCAAGGCAGCCATGATGGTTGTGTTGGGGAAGGTCTAAAAGGAAGATCTTCCACCTCCGTGTCAAGGAAGAACCAGTTTGGGGAAAAGAAAACCCAGGATCTTCAGAGCATGAGTCCAATGGGCATGAGTTTATGGTGGGGGTGAGGGTGTCAGAGGACACAGAAGGAATAGAATAAGCATAATAGTCGCATTTTTAACAAACGCTACATGGCTTCTATGCCTGCTTTTTCACTAGAAGAGGTGGGAAAGTGTAAGCGTTTTTCTCATTCCTCATTCCAAAGAGGCCTCAATCCCCTCTTTTCCCCAAACTATTGAACCTCTTGTGTTTAAATTTTAGCCAAACATTCTATAATTATTTCTTAATATAGCTCTTCCCTCCCCCAAAGTTATGAGCTCTGTGAGAAAAATAACCATGCCTGATTTACTTTTGCAAATAAGTTAAGTTTAAAAAAAATAATAAAAGATCAGGAAAACCTGGGGAAGGAACCTACAGTATAGACTCAGACCACTCCAGCTTTTATCTGCCTGTCCTCTTTTCTCTACTACCCTCACAATAGAATTTTTATCAAGTCTAAGGAAGGAGAACCGACCTTCTCAGCATGTGTTATCGCCAGTCTACTGTTCATGACATAAATATTGATTTTTGTTATTCAAAACACGGGCTGTTGCGATTTAAAATCCATTCTTTGAACCCACTGTTCGTGCTAGGAGTCGAACCATCTATTTTGAAATCTCCCACAAAGCTCCACCCCAGCTGAGAATGTATTCTGTTACAATGCTGTGTCTTTCCTTCATTAATTCAGTGATGCCTGGCTGCCCAAGGAGATGAGGTGAGAGAGGAACCACGGGACAAAGATACTTACAAAGAATGGAAAACATATCAGTTAGTAGTCAAATACAACCCCACTAGAATTATGTCTACATCAGATGCTCAGTCCCACAGTCTCATGGGTCTGGCTGGTAGGAAACGCCATCTTAGTGATATTTTGGAAGTTTCACAATGCAAAAGTCCACATGGTTTGTGATTGGGACTGTTGCTCTTCACAGATATTCCAGGTCTTTCTGCTTCCAGTGCACTTGGCAAGACTTACTTTCTTCCCATTTGAATTTAGTTGAGCCCATTGGAGTTGCACTGATCAGTGAAGTGTGAGCGGATATAATGTATATCTTCAAGAAAGGAGCTCTAAGGGCTATAGTGTGATTCACTATGCTTTCTTTTCTTTCAGACTGATTACTAGAGTGAGGAGACAGAGCAGAGTTCTCAGCTGACCCTCAGTGAACTCAAAGCACTAGGGAGAGATCAAACCTGTATTGGTTAAGCCACAACAATTTCCCATTTGTTTGTTAAGGTAGCATAAACAACTGACCTCCCAGGATTATTAGCTCTTCCTTCGAAGAACGTTCAGTTCTTTCAAAGTCCGTTTATTTAAGTCAAAAGAAAGATATCTAGGAAAGACGTGTGTGTGGTTACCAGCACCTACACGTAACTGGAATGAAATAGATAAAAAGCTAATGTTTTGAAGGAGCCGTACTGACAAAGAAACCATGGCCCTGCCTAAAGAAAGTCTGTGACAGTTTGACATGACTGAGGAAAAGTAGGTTGAGGAAGCTGCTTAGCCGCCAAGGAGAACTTATTCTCCCCTGCCTTTGTACATGGCACCAAAGTAAGAAATAGAACTGGGGCTGAGAATTAAGTGTTCTCCGTTACCTTGACAGAGGACTCTTTTAATGTCTGCCCAGTAGAATTGCTACAGACCAATGTCTTCCATTTTTCCAATTTGAAAATAGAAATGTTTACTGTCATTAGTCGGCCTCTATTCTACTGTGAATGTTGTATTATGTGGGGATACTCTCAGGTGTTAGTCCATAAGTCTCTGGATCAAGAGAGGTTCTATCTAGAACTGATGTAGTCATAAATACATATCACTTCTAGATGTAGAGGTTACCATGCATGACCCAGAGTCGTTGGACTTCAAACTTGAGGTCAAGACTAAACAGGACTTTTGGATGACCTCCTTTGAGTTAAGTATGAGTGTTTTCTGCATAAGAACAGGAGAGTGAACTGAACACTCAGTGATCAGAAAGGTGGACTCTTAAAAGCAGTAGGCTTGTTCACAATATTCTGTTCTCTTTCCTTCCAGGCACATGGTAGGATTGTATTTCCACTGGCACAAAGTTAGGTGCAGCCAAATGACTTACCTTGGTCAGTAAGAAATGAGCTGAAATGATGTGTACCACTCTCAGAAGAAGCTGTCCGAGACGCACTGCATGTTTTGCAATGTTTTCAGAGAGTGTTCACTCTCTTTGCCAGGGTCCCAGAGTGTGGAAGTCAACGTGTGGAGCAGAGTCCCTAGTCAACCACGAAGGCTGTGAAGCAATAAATAAACCTCTTCCATTTGGAGTCACTGAGATTCAAGAGTTCTTTGTTTCCACAGTAAACTTTGCCTATACTTTTTTAAAAAGATTTTATTTATTTATTTATTTATTTATTTATTTATTTATTTATTTATTTGACAGAAAGAGAGAGACCGTGAGAGAGGGAACACAAGCAGAGGGAGTGGGAGAGGGAGAAGCAGGCTTCCCACCAAGCAGGGAGCCTGATGTGGGGCTCGATCCCAGGACGCTGGAATCATGATCTGAGCTGAACGCAGACACTTAATGACTGAGCCACCTAGGCACCCCAGTCTTTGCCTATCCTGACTCACAAAGATTCTTACAGGATAATCAGGCAGGGTCCTGTAGTCTTAACTGATGCTTGTTTTCCAAGCCTGAAAGTAGCCCAGAGATCTATATCTGAACTCTCAAGTTCATGTCTCTTAGCCTTCAGTCCTCTTGCCACCTCTTGGAAATTCATAGCAAAAGAGTCATAGACATGTATCATACTACATGGGATACCTTCTATTAATAAGCCCGCTCTGGTCTGGGGGAAAATTATCCTCCAACACACCCATCTTCTCATGTGTTCATCTCCGCCTCTCAGGGCCCAGAATTTCTAAAACAAAAACCTGGGTAGGGAAGTTTTTTCCATGCCTCACAAACTCTACCTTTAGCTCTGTAGTACACAAGCCAATAACAATCTTACCAACAAAGAGTTCTGAACTCAGAAACAAAAACTTGGACTATCCTTTTGTGTTTATGTGGGGGTGAGACTATCACACACTCTTCACATCAATAAGAGGAGGTTACTCTGACACACATCTCGTTGATGAAATAAAGGATTTGATCCAGGAATTCTGACTCGGTGGGAAACTGGACTTGCTCCTCTGTAAGAACTTAGTATAATTTTTTTAAAATCAAAGGCCATTCTGAGAGTGGCTCGAGGAAATGGGGAAAGAACTAATGCTTTGGGGATACTCCTATGTGCCAAGTACTTCACCACATTCAACCCTCTCAGCAGCTATATGAGGAATGTGCTATCATTTTCTCAATGAAGATACTAAGATTCAAAGAACTGAAGTCCCTTGCCTAATGTCACAGAGAAAGTAAGTGGCAGAGCTGGAATTCCAACCAGATGTCTCTAACTGCAAAGAGTTCACAGTTGTAGTCTTCCTTCTCTACCTGTGACCACATCCAAATGAAGTTGCAAGACAGAAAATATTTGCCGTGGTAGGATAAGAGAAATTTGATACAGAATTAAATAAATTAATTTTTTCTTACTATGAGTAAAATTTGCATTTTTGCCATTGTAACATTTAATCTGTTATTAAATCTCCCCATTAAACTACCACTTAAATAGTCACTATATTTATATTCTTTATTTAAGAAATCCTGCATTACTGACTTTTTTTGGATAGAAATACAATCAATACCACCATCTTTAAGACATCAGAACATAAAGGATACTTGAGAAATTCCTTACAGTTGTAGTCTGGGAAATGGGTCCTGCCCCTTTTTGGCCATTACGTTTGTAGCTTGTTCCTGTGTCCATGTAGCTTTCACCTAAAGGAAAGCTGGGGAGAGAAATTTCACAGAATTTTGTTTTGTGTATTTTCTTAAGATTTATTTATTTATTTTAGAGAAAAAGAGAGAGGGAGCATGGGGGATGAGCAGAGGGAGAGAGAGAAACCCAAGCATACTCCATGCTGAGTGCTGAGCCTGATGTGGGGCTTGATCCCACAACACTCAGATCAGACCTGAGCCAAAATCAAGAGCCAGATGCCTAACTGACTGTGTCATCCAGGTGCCCCACAGTTTCACAGTACTTTACAATTTATAATAGAACATTTCTTTGCCAAGACAGTGTTTGATATGTACAGAGCTTAACACAAAGCACAGCACCTAATGCAAGTTTAACTAAATTAAGGGAATGACGTGAGCTTTTGAATCATGACGAGAATTCAAAGCTGGGTGGATTCTCCCATCCCTCATTAGATAGAGGTTAAGTCACTTACCCTTGTTGAGATGGAGCTTCATCATCTATAAAATGAGGAAAATAATACCTATCTTATGGGATTCTTGTAAGTATTGTTCAGGAGATTCTTGGGCAAATTCTGTTTTAGAAGCTATAAGCCCCTGACCCCTGCAGTGGATTTCTTGGTCTTCTCTCAAGAAAAAGATGGAAGGGGCACCTGGGTGGCTCAGTTGGTTAAGTGACTGCCTTTGGCTCAGGTCATGGTCCCGGAGACCTGGGATTGAGCCCCGCATCAGGCTCCCTCCTCAGCGGGAAGCCTGCCTCTCCCTCTCTCACTCCTTCTGCTTGTGTTCCATCTCCAGCTGTGTTTCTCTCTGTCAAATAAATAAAATATTTTTTAAAAAAGTAAAAGATGTAAATAAAATATCATGTCCATTAGCTCTTCTTAAATAAGTCCAACAAAATTCTGAGTGTTCCTTTCTCAGAAAGACAAATTTCATGCTGTTGCAACAAATGGAACCTCCAATGCTTGCAACATCTCTAGCAGGTGTCTTTGTTTAAAGCCTGTGCCAGTTTGATGTTCAGTGTTGGGTCTAAAGAACACAGGAGGAACTACCCATTAACCCACCTCAATATGGCCAGGGACTTTGGCTTGAATTTCACCCCAATCATTTTTGCCCTACAAGAAATTATAAAAGGGGCAGGAATCCTTTGAAATAGAAGCCCAGTATGGGGGTGAAGCATCCTATTTCCATCCATCCACTCTGTTCCTACCCCATAATTAAAGATGGGAGGATGACAATCTGCTTAGATATGTGAAAACTAGCAGAAATCTTACATGCAAAAGTTGAAACTGATCGGGGTCAGAGCTGCTGCTGTGTAATATTGTTTTCAATAGATAATAACAGAGAATAGAAACAGCCAGTACCTAGTCCCTCGGTTTTTATCTTAAAATGTCCAGCTCTTTGCTTATCTTAGAAATCAGCCCAGACTTCCAGTGCAGATGAAATTCCATAGACACATTTCACCCTGCTCCTCCTGACTAAGTGTAACTATAAGCCCTGGAAATTATGTAAGAGACAACAAAAGGAGAAGTTTGAAAGATGGTAAGAAGATGAAATCTTTTGGGACCCCAGGACTAAAGGAAGAGCCCAGCAACAGAGTTTCTGACATGCTCCCACCCAATGGAACAAGACAACTCATACCCAGCCCTTCCCTGTCCCTGACCTAGCAACACAAGGCAACCCAGGTAGGTTCATTGCTCCCATCTGGATTGATGAGAGTCCTTCTGACAACATCAAGCAATAAATCACTCACAAGAGGGACCAATAGGGAACCTCACCAAAAATAAAACAGCCAGGAGACATGCTCCCCATCTCGGTGGTGCCTTAGACTCCCTTACTCCACCAAGAGATAATTGACATAGGTGGGTAGAACCAGCAAAGGGGAGCTCTCCTATAGCAAGACACCCTGCCCAGGAAGCTCCTTTGTCCCCCTGGGCCTGAAACTCTCTTCTCTCACCCAGAGAAACCCTACAATTGTACTCTCGGGCATTTATTCTAGAGAAATGGAAACATATTCATACAACAACCTGTATGCAAATGTCAAGAGTGGTTTTAATTGTCAATAGCTAAAGACTGGGGTCAGATATCCTTCAAAAGGGTGACTAAGTGACTGTGATACCTATAGACATGCTCAGCAACAGAGAGGTGTGATTTTTCGATACATACAACAATTTGGATGAATCTCTGGAACTATGTTGGATGAAAAAGGCAATCCTGAAAGGTTATATACTGCATGATCTCATGAATATAGCATTTTTGAAACAGTAAAATTTTCAAATGGAGGTCAGATGAATTGTGGCCCGGGATTCAGGATAGGGATGGAGGTGGACGTGTTAAAGGAGATCTCTGTGTTGATGGAACTGTTTGTTCTGGATATTGAGCGTGGTGGTGGATACACAAACCTAGACATATGATAAAATTGAATAGAGCAATAAGCATTCACCCACACTCTTTTTCATTCCCGCTTAAAATCATGGAGACTTGTCGCATTGTCCTCCTCCCAGAATGCTATAAATCCAGGCCGCAGAGTCTGACACAAGATATAACCCCATGATTTACACCCTTTGTATTTTATTGACTTCCACTGTCTCCTAAGACTCTTCCACAACCTACCAGGGACAGTAGAGGCCTTGTCCAAATAGCTCTGGAGGTCACCAAGGAGCTTATAGCCAATGGAAGGAAAAGACTTATATGTAATGGATTAGAGTAACCCGATGTAAATCCTATAAAAGAGGGAAATAAGTTTTGAGAAGAGGTCTACAAGATATGTGAAAGGAGTGAGGTGAGCATTCACTCAGACATGGAATTCAGGCCTCGATGAGCCTAAAATTTCAAGTTTCATCTCATGCAAAGGAAATCTCAGTTTCTACATCTGTAAAATGGGAATGATAAGAGCACCTGCCTACCTCACAGAGTTGCTGAGAGAATGAAATGAGATCTGGTACACAAAGGCACCATTATGAGGGGATTTGTGTCCCTCAAAGTTCCTATGTTGAAGGCCTAACCGTTGGTGTGGCTGTATTTGGAGACAGGGCCTTTTAGGAGGTGATTACGGGTGCATGAGTCGGTAAGGGCAGGGCCCCAATTGGATAGGACTAGTATCTTTATAACAAGGGGAAGAGACTTCAGGCATTTGCACACACAGGAGAAGGACATGTGAGGACACAGCACAAATGTGCTTGTCTGCAGGCCTTAGGAGAAACCAAACTGCTCATACTTTGGTCTTGAACTTCCAGCCTCTAGAGCTGTGAGAATTAAGGGTCTGTGTTTTAAGTACTCTCCTGGCCCTTCCCCCCTCCAGTCAGTGGTGTTTTGTAATGGTCGCCTGAGGTAGTGCATACATCATCAGACACACAGTTAACGTGCTCAGTGAATAGGAGCTATAATAATGATGTTTATTGCTAGAATTCATGTAGGCAAATTTACAGACCCTGTGGCAAAAGATGTGGTTCCTGCATTCTTAGAGGCCCAAGAGGTCTCTGTTGCTAGGGATGGGGCTGTGGTCAAAAAGGAAGAGCATAAGGTAAGAGTGGGTGCCAAGAAAAGCCCAAAAGACAGAGAAGGAACAAAGTGAACTTTGGGTAAGGGATTTTTCTGACATGCGCCCACACAAAAAATAAATGACCATTGAGCAACAGCAGGAGCTCAGCAGCAAGACAGCCAGGGGTGAGGCAGCCTCTAGCAGCAGGGGAGTCATCTGGGGAAGGGGTAGATATGTGGGGGTAGAGTTCTGGGACCACAACCAATCTGGGGCTTTCTATATGACAGTCATGAATAGAAGGACAAAAATGAAAGTCTGAGTCAAAATTCCTAGAGAAGGCTGAGAATTGCCCCTTGGAAGAACAAGTCTCAATGTCAAGTCCAAATTGCTGGGGCAGAGGAAAAGCACGAGAGGAAGGGGCAACAGTCAACTGCAGGGAGAGATTGGAGTGTGCCATTGATAATGGTGAAGGACACTGAGATCTTTGCTGTTTGCTTTCATTTGTTTCTGTGTGCTGCACAATGGGTATGGGACTAGCTGAATGTTACAAGGTCAGTGAGAGAGGTTCCAAGCCCATGTTTTATAGTAATAAGAAACAGCTAACACTCAAGGCATCACAATAGACCTTGAAATGAGCAAAAGGAATCACAGAAAACGCCAGAATTCAACAGGCCTTTCAAGCAAATCTGAAAAAATTGACCCTAAATGTTTGCTCATCACCTGGTATCTAGTGGGGACCAATATTAGAGTGAGGGAATGGGCCACCAGCCCTACTGGCACTGACAGGGCATCCCACGAGGTAACCCAGTGATATTTGTTCCTGTGACATAGACAAACCATTTGGGTTATGAATATGAGAGGTGACTTGGTATTTATTAGTGTTACACATTTTAAGTAATAATTGTGCTTGCAAAATAGTTAGCCATGTTTTAAATCAACTCTTGTTTCTACTGCTTCTTGTTAAGGCTAAGGGCCCCAGGATGGGTTAAAGAGCATCATTTGATCGATTTAGCTTTAGCTTTGGAAAATATCCTGAGTCGTTATTATCACCTCCCCCAATGCTTCTCTAGTCGAAGTGAACCATCATTTCTTGCCAGGATCACTGCAATACTTCCCCAGCTTTCTCTCTTTTCCACTGACAGTCTCTTCTGCACAAAGTGGCCAAGTAACCCCTTTAAAATTTAAGTCTGATGATATCACTCCTTTGCTCAGAACCCTATAGTCTTCCCATAACACCTTGGTCATCTACATAAGTCCTTATCCAACTCTCTGCTGCAGGTTGAATCTCCCCATCTGAGATGGAGGCTAGAGGGCAGGGTTCTTATTAGGGAGCAACCTTGGGATCAGCATCTGTGGAAAGGAGGGGAACAAAGCAAGAATGGGCAGAGGAAGAAGTTAAAATCTGACATTGGCTCAACCAGAGTCTTGGTCGACATCACGTAGAGCTCTAGACCTGGAATGGTGCTTTTGAGTTGTCCTAAGTTAGGTCAAGATGCTGGACCTATAGACTCCCTCACTGAGTAGTCTTTGGATGTGGGCAGCCCTAGGAAGGGGCATGACCTTGGTTGAGATGGCTCTTGGCAGCCAAGAAAGGTCTGTCCATAGTCCTCCCAAAGCTGGGGCAACAAGTCCATTAAACGGGGATCTGTCAGCACCTCATAAAGCCCACCACACTCTCCTATTTCATCTCCTATCATTCTTCCCCTGGTTCAGTCAGCTGCAGATAAACTGGCCTCTGCTGTTCCTCAGACAAGTTAAGGACCGTCATGCCTCAGGAACTTTGCTCTTGTCTTCCTCTCCCTATAGCGCCCACCCTACATTTCCTCACTTTATTTAAGGCCCTTCTGAGAAGCAGCCACCTCAGAGAAAGAACTTCTCTAACAACCCTGTCCAAAATATCTGATACCTAGAATTTATTTCTGCTTTCTTGATGGCTTATTATCTCTTTAGCTAGAATATAGGCTCCTTGAGCTGAGGATTGTATCTGTCTCATTCGTTGTTCTATCTCCAGAGCCTAGAGCCCCGTATGACACAAAACAAGTTTTCTGTAAATGATTGTTGAATGCCTTCAAAAAAGAAGGAACTGCTTGACATTGATTCACAACACTGATGTCTGTAGGATCCTCTTCCAATTATTCAAATGCAGATAATGTCTTCTCTGCTCTAACACAGGCGGTTCTCCACCCTCCCCCTCTGGCTGGCTCCCTGAGTCCCCTCCCTAGAATATATAGCTTAGTTCCCAGAGTCATGTTCATAACCCACACAGTTTGGGAGCGTTCTGTCTCACTGCATCCCCTCCCCTACAGCTTGCACCTGCTATGTTGATTGCCGCTGTCACTGCCGGGATGGCAAATATTACTCCTGCAAAGGAGTTCTCTACCGTGCCTGATCCTTCCACTTACTAGCTTCTAATCGGTCTAAGTAGGTCACTTGCCAGCCTTCAAGCTACAAGGGAGGCCTGGAAAATGAGTACCTGTTGTTCCAGTTTCTATAGTGGGCAATTTTTCAAATCTAGACTGGGGCATTAATGCTGGGCATTAAAAACAGAAATGAGGGGCGCCTGGGTGGCTCAGACATTAAGCATCTGCCTTCGGCTCAGGTCATGATCCCAGGGTCCTGGGATTGAGTCCCACATTGGGCTCCCTCCTCAGCCGGAAGCCTGCTTCTCCCTCTCCCACTCCCCCTGCTTGTGTTCCCTCTTTTGATGTCTCTCTTGCTCTCTCTCTCTCTCTCTCTCTCTCTGTCAAATAAATAAATACAATCTTAACACACACACACACACACACACACACAGAAATGAACAGATGCTCTCCTATCTATGAAATAGTAAATCGTGTCACTGCCCCTTAAAAAACTTGAGATTTCAAATGATGAAACAGGCCTTCACGGTTTTGTCAATCAATCAACATTTTTAGCCTCTACTATGCACAAGGCATTGTGTTAAGGGCGGTGCATGTTCTAAATAAGAAAAGCACAGTTCGTGCCTTAAATAACTTTCTCCTCCTAGTAGGGGAAAAATAGTGTCACGAGCTGCAGAATTCAGAGATAGAACTAACTCTTGCCCATTGTCAGATGCAATCAATATTGCGGGATTTTTTTGCTCTTGTATGAAGAGTAACTGTGAGACAGCCATATTTTGAACAGAATTTGATATATTGTCAATGTCCAATAAATATTTTTAATAATGAGTGCTCTGGAGGAATAACATCCAAGAATATTCCAGCAGATGGTAAAACATTTTTTGCACTGTTAATTTTTGCCAAAACAGCCTTCTCTCCTACTTGAGAGCAGTGGAAAATCAAACAGAAGATTAAAGGCAGCTAGACAAAGCATGAGAACTGCCTGGCCTGAGCTATGGAAGAGGCTTATTCATTTGCCACAGCTGGATTACCTATGTCTCTCCTGAGGAGGGAGGAGGGAAAAAAATGCCAGCACACACAGGGTACACATTGTATTGTCGCTTATTAGAGTTCACAGGATCATTGGGGAAAAGAGAAGCAACAATCCAGTATTTAGAGTCAACCTATTCCTTGCTTGTTAAAGTACATTGAGAAATTTCTACCATGGTTAAGCTCCCATCGAGAAGCACTTAAACTCTGATCTAATTATCCCCAATTTACTAGAAAGACAACCGAGGCACAGAGAGTTTGAATCATTTGTCACTGGCCAGAAATTCAAACTGGAGTTTCTATTAGCCAAGTTGATGCCTTACATTTGTCCTAGAAAAAAATATACCCTGGTCAAACACTTCTGAAGGATACTGTGGGATGTGAGGAGATGAGAAATGTTCTGTGCTCTATAACTCAAGCATGAGGGCAGTTGAGAGTCCACAAAGTTGTGTAGGATGTTCAGATTCTATTTGCCATGGTGCCAAATGCTTCTCAGCAAGTTGGTATGGTGCAGATGAAAATAGAAAGGGTCCGGTGTTCTTCCCCAGTTATGTGTCTACTAAACACAGTAGACTAAGGTGATAACATATATGTGCGTGCACATGTATGAATATGCATGCATGTGTGTGTGTGTGTGCCTACACTATAGCGAAAACATTCCAGACATGGCAAACCTAATACTATCCTACACACCAGGGAACATGTATTATTCTGGAAAAGAAAAGGAGCCTTCCACTCACCCATTGTTTCTTTTCTGCTTTGTGTTGGAAGTTTCTGTGTACTTTTTGGCACCCACTTAAAAATGGGATGTAGAGTGGGGGACTGACTCCTTCCGGATGGCCCCCCAGCAACCCCATGATCTCTAAGCCTAGGACCCCCCTTCTTCCTCAAGAGCAGTTGCCTTTAGTACACTTCAGGATGCTCATATTCCCTTTTCTATAAATCATCTGCTACTTCATAATGGCCCCCTCTGATTCCCCATTAGGATAACTAGATGGGATAAGATTCATGTTTCCGGGGAATTTTTTCTCCAAGTCAACAATCTATCATCTATGAGTGTTTTACCTCCTGACTTTTAAATCCAGTGTGTAGACTTCTCTCAGTTTATTCATCCCAAGAATGGAAATAATAGTTTATGCTCCATTCACCTTTTAGGAATTATTTAGGAAAATATCGGAAATTGTGTGTTCATTTTCAACCGGAAGACACTGTGTAATTTACATTGCTGTAGGGCGGTTGACATCTTTCAAGACCTGTAGGCATTTCTGGCAACAAAAAGAGGCAAGGACGAGGGAGCTTTGCTGCCTATTGGCACAAGAAAAGTGAGAGGAAACCCACGTGTGTATTTCACTTGAGCCTGTTTTGCCAAATGAAGGAGAGATTGATTTTAGAATTAGCTCCTCGGAGGCTCTCTGACTCAGAATGTTTAAAACCCTCCCAAACAAAGTGCTATGCTCCTTGAAGGCAGGAGCTCTACATTATGCTTTTCTTTGCCACCACCCCCTGAGACTTTCCTGAATCAGGTATTTCTATTATGTAAACCATGACTGGGTTTTGCATTAGGGCTCAAACACATAGCAAACAACCCTCTTCAGGTAACTTCCTTTAAAATCACACAGCTAAGGGACATCGCTCAACATCTGATGTGGTCTGAATCAGAAGAGCAAGAAAATTCAACTAACAAATGACCTGAGAGAGCATGTTACAAGGACTCAGAAGGTGCAAATGGCCCAGAAGCCCAGCAGTGGATACGACAAATGTGACTGACTTCCATCTGTTTCAGGGAGCGTGATCGGATGTCCGGTGTGCCGCACCCTCCTGCCCTCCACACTGCTTCATTTCATTCATCATTTCACATTTTCATCTTCTCACATTTTGACAACTTTCTCTCAGTCCTTTGAAAGTCTCATTGAATTCACTAATGAACAGAGTGCTGAAAATTGACTAATTTACAAACCTGTGGTTTGAGGGCCAAGCAGATGCTCTATTTTCCCAAATGACGTTCCCAGGATTGAAAGCGCCCACATATGGTGGTCCTTCTAGGATGGAAATGCATTCAGGGGTAAGAAATGAAATTGCAAGTTTATGGAGTGTCGTTTCCTATCTAGGAAGCCACGTTGTGCCTGGGTCTTTGGTTCACACAATTAGCTGCATTATGGCTCTGGTTTAGAAAAAAAAAAAATGAAATGTTTGGTCTTTCCTGGCAGGCTTTTCTTTTTTCCTGATGATGAGAAATATCCAATCCAGAATTCATAGCACTGTCATCAGGACTTTGAAATATAGGATTTGGGAATACTCATTCATTCAATAACTGTGTACTTGGGAAGAGTAATGAAGCCTGAAACCCACCGCTCTGACATTTATTTCCCTTATCTGTTGCTGGGTAGCAAACTGCCGCAGAACTTAGTAGTTTAAAACAACATTTATTTTATGTCCTCACAGTTCTGTGGCCTTGGCTGTGCCCCCCGCAAGGGTTCTTCTGGTACTTCTCTGAGTGGTCATTAGTGTGGCTGAAGACAGCAGGCAGATTGGCCCCGGGCCAGGCTCTGCCAGGATTTGGAGCCGGCTGGGCTTCTCTCTCTGTCTCCATGTGGCCTCTCCACATGATTCCTCCTGCAGAGTAGTCAGACTTCTCTCATGATAGTGCAGGCTCCTGGCAGCACGGAACAGAAGCTATTGGGCCCTCTTGAGGCTTTGGCCCCGCAGCTATCCTGCTGTGCTCCTCTGACTAAAGCAACAGGTCCAGTCCAGCTACAATGTGGGAGAGCACACAAAGGCACCAGTACCAAGAAGTGTGGTTCATTTGGGGCCACCAATGACACGGAGTAGCACCACAGTAGCACCAAGATCTCTCTCTCTCTCTCTCTCTCACACACACACACACACACACACACACACACACACACACACACAGAGTGTAGAGGGGGAATCAGTCACAGGGATGAAAGGTCCAGCATAGGGAAGTCAGTCAATGACACTCCCATAGCGCTGTCTGGTGACAGATGGTAGACACCCTTGGGATGAGCCCAGCAGAATGTATAGATGTGTCGAATTACTGTAGTATATACCTGCAATGAACGTAATATTGTGTGGCACCTACAATTCAAGTTCAAACAAGATTTTCTAAAGCGTGAATTTATGGTACATATTTAGATCTCAATGAAACAGTCTTGAAAAATCCCTCCAAGGTGTAGAAGGTGGGTATTGGAGCTCTTCAGGCACCTGGAGATGGTTTCCAGGGACCACTGTATACCGGATAGTAACATCTATGACCTGCAGAAAGATAGAAGGAAGAAAACCTACTTTGAAGACGGGAAAACTGAATTCAAGGCCCGACATTTCCATGTTACATAATCTCTCTGAGTTTCAGTACATTCATATGAAAAACAGGAATAATGGTACATATCCACCTACTTCAAAGGATTATTATATTAAGAAAACATCTGTGAAATCATCTTTCAAAGTGTAAGCCACCGTAGAAGTGTAAGTTGCTATTAGAGCAGCGGGCGGATTTCATGACTTTCATTTTGTGTTTTGTTTTGAGTCTTCTGTGATTTTTGAATTATGCTTGTAATTTGGGATGAGAATTCTTAGAGCTAACTTTTAGTGAAGGCCAAAATATTATTAATGGTTCCACAGCTCTTATTATGTGTAGTTGTCTTTTTCAGCAACCAATTTGGATAATGGCTCCAAAATCACAATAGAATATTTGGTTATTATATTATTCCTGGATTGATTTTACTGCTAAACATTGTATATCTGGTGATTAAATAATTTTTCATGCTATTTCCCTAATAGTGGAAGATTAAGATAATTTCCTACCGAAAGTATTAGGAACATGCTTATTAATGTTTGAGTTATTTATAGAATGCTCCAAATGATTATTTTTCCACTCTTCAAGCTCATACTGTTTAACAACTGTCCTGAAATGTAAAAATGAGAGAATTTTAGCGGGACCCAAAGTATCTAACCAGATCTTTCCCTGACACCATTTCAGCTCTCAGACTACTAAAAGTGGGAGACCAAGTGCGGAGGATAACTTGGGGTCCTTCTCGTGGGTAGTGTAGATGGCATGAAAAACTCAATTTCCATGAGAAAGCTCTGTTATCGTGAGATCAAATGAGAGTGGCAGACATGATGGCAGCCTCTGTCTGCACTTCTCCTGGCAACCAGCAGACTATAGTTCCCACAGGAATCATGCATGGGCCCCTTGAGAGTCACTGCTGAGGAGGGACAGGCTTCTCCATTTGATGCCTCCTCCTGGGGCAGGTTTCTCAAATGGCTCCCAGTGAAGCCTGAGATCCCCACAAGCTGGTTGGGTTGCTGGTGTCAGTTTTATCAGAGAGGAAACTTTTCAATATAATGTCCTTCTTGAATTTATATTGAATTATATATGTGTTTAAAATAACAACAGCTGAAGGAGTCAAATTTCCAAAAATTATGAAGATAGGGAACATATTTCCCTCCTTCCGTTCTGTCCCTTCCCTTCCCTTCCTTCCTTCCTTCCTTCCTTCCTTCTTTCCTTCCTTCCTTCCTTCCTTCCTCCCTCCCTCCCTCCCTTCCTCCCTTCCTCCTTTCCTTTCTGCCTCTCTCTTTCTCATGGCAGATGAACGGTGGGTGATAAGGAGACTTGAGGAAAAAAGAAAATGAAAAAAATGTACATTTATCTATTATTGTTTAGAAGTCCTTTACTCCACAAATCAATATCTAAAATTTATAGAATCTAAAATTTATAAATGAAACTTTCTTTGCTTATAAAATTATGAGTTTCCTACACTGAATTTTGAAAGTATGGTTTATTAATAATACTGATATATAATGAGTGCATTTCTATCTTTCTAATCCTTACAATGAGAAGAGAAAAATAAGAAACAGAGGTCAAGAAACTCCCCCCAGTCCCAGCTAGGAAGTGGCAGAGTGAAAATTCATACTCAGTTTAATTCCAAAGCCCATGACAGTGAATTTTCAAGGTCACAAGGAATCAAATCTCATTATTTTCTTCTTAAAAATGGGCAAACTTTACATTTAGACAATAATCCACTGGATTTAATATATTCTAAATTTTGTCAAGCAGGGAATCCAAGACAGCTAACCGCTAAGAAATTTCACACTTTTGAGAGGTTGCTTTTTTAATGCGCAAATTTTTCTGACATGTTTCCTGGTGTCCTATGGTGCATCCCAAGTTTGGCTCAAGTATATACTTTGTGAAAAAGAATGAAAGACAACCAGCCATAATTCCCTAGATGTTGCCATTAGGAACTTAGTTTATTCAGCCATTTTCAGCGTTCAGCAACTTCTGTTGTTTTGTTCAAAATCTGTGGATTTACACACATGGAGACAAGTTTTTCACTCCTTTGCCACACTATATTGATTAAATGGAAAATATGATCAAATCTAGACAAATTTGTTCCACATATTATAACAGGTAATCACATCAAAAATGAATGAAAGCTGGAGGTTCCAGTCAAAGATAGTGACCAAGGAATCTCCTGAGCTCCTTCTTCTCAGTGATACACCAAAGTCTCCAAATGGAGCAATTCCCTGTGAAAGAAATCCAACAACTAGCTTAATGAATCCTATACAACAGACAAATGGGAAAATATTCACAATGAAATGGGTAGGAAAGGCTAAGATAGTCTTATCATAAACCCCATCCCCGGCACAGTGTCATATAGTTGGAAGGGAACTCCCAATTCCACTTTGTGGAAGAAAAGGGTTTGAACCCCTCCGACTTTTAAGAATCTTGCCTAAGGAATGTGCCCCCAAAACACGTATCTCTGAAACCTGATGGAGCTTGTGTCCACAAGATTGACACTCACTTTAGAAAACAATGAAAAATTCCTTAATGGACTCTAGAGGACTTACTGTGGTTTCCCCCCACCAGGGCTCAGCACAGAGGGAGAGGGCAAGACAGACATTCATATCCCAGCAGTCCAAGGAATACCAAATAAGATGTATTGAAAGAGACTCACACCAAGGGAACATGGTTCAAGAGGTGGAGTAGGAAAATCCTGAACTCACCTCCTCCCACAAACACACCAAACTGACAGCTACATATGGAACAACTCTCTCTGAAAAATACCTTGAAAAAAGCTGAACAGCTCCTCCACAACAAAAGATAAAAGGACCGTATAGGGACAGGTAGCAGAGGCAGACACAGTCGCACCAGAAAACCCACCCCCAGCATGGCAATCCACAACTGAGAGGATCTCACAAATATGGAACAAGAAGTTTATGCCCCACATTGGACATCCCAACCCTCGGGACTTGTACTGGAGAGACGAGCCCACAAAAAAGTCTGGCTTTGTTATACGCAAACACTGAATCATGAAACACTGCATCAAAAACTAATGATGTACTGTATGGTGACTAACATAACATAATAAAAAAATAAAAACTAATAACTAGTATATAAATAAGCTAATAAGGTTAAAAAAATCTGGCTTTGAAAACCAACAGGGTTTATGTCCAGGAGACTAAAAAGGCTGTAGGGAACTGAGATGTAGGGAACTGAGATCCCACTCTGAATGGGCTCCCACATAGACTTACTAGCCCCAGGACCCATGATAAAAGCAGTAATTTGAAAAGCACCTAAACACTCTATATATTCTATATATATAATACACATATAATATATAATACATATATAATATATGATACATTATATATATGTTATATATATAATGTAGATTCATTTGTTAATCTTTAAGTATCTGCTGGAGTGGCAGGGACCTCTGGGAACACTGCAGGGATGGAGGCACTGACTGGCACCGTTTTTTGCTCTCGATCTACCTTGCTAGCACCAGAAGGTACACACAGTCACAGTGTCCTGAGCACCATTTCTTGAAGAGATTGTCCTCTCCCCATTGTATGTTCCTGCCTCCTTTGTCATAGATTAATTGACCAGATAGGTGTGAGTTTATTTCTGGGCTTTCAATTCTGTTCCACTGAGCTATCTGTTTTTATGTCAATGCCATACTGTTTTGATGACTACTGTTTTTTAATATAACTTGAGGTCTAGGATTGTGATACCTCCATCTTTGTTCTTTCTCAGCATTGCTTTGGATATTCTAGAACTTTTGTGGTTCCATACAAATTGTTGTATTTGTTTGTTCTAGCTCTGTGAAAAATGCCATTGGAACTTTGATGGGGTTGCTTTGGATCTATAGACTGCTTTAGGTAATAAGGACATTTTAATAGCATTAATTCTTCCAAATCCTGAGCAGGGAATAATTTTCCACTTATTTGTGTCTTCTTCAATTTCTTTCACCAATGTCATATAGTTTTCAGAGTGCAGGTCTTTCACCTTCTTGGTTAAATTTATTCCTAGGTATTTTATCCCTTTTGATACATTTGTAAGTGGGATTGTTTTGCTAATTTCTCTTTCTGATTGTATAAGCAGGCTAATTTATTCTTGATAGGTCCCACTGGTTGAAGGGGTGTCAAGACCTGTCAGGGTTCCAAAGGGAGGGATCTCAGTGAGCACCTAGTTTCAGGCAGATTGAAAGCCAGACCCTCAAGCAGCAGCTTTTAAAGGAAGCAAATGTATAGAGTGGTGTTCGACCGCAGTCTTAAACACTGCTGGCCTCCAGACCCGGTGATCTGAATGTGTCCCCCAGGGTGAGAGTGTCAAAAATCAGGGCTCTAGATGAGAGTGCAATCCTCTCTTCGGAAGGTACCGGGGAGCTGTAGTGAGGTCAAGGGAAAGTGCGAAGATGATGTCCCCTAGCCTGTTCTCTGAGGGTACCTTTATAGTTTCAAGATGTGTGGTAATCCCTTCACACTGAAGATCCAGAACAAATAAATAGGCCTTTTAACCAAGGAAATGCGGGTGCCTTTTAGGCCACTGTCTGTGCCACATGCTGGGAATGATAGCCTGCTCCAAACCATCTCTTATTGCTTCAGTCTCATGGGGCCCAGAAACTCAAGAGCAGGGCACTCAGGGGTCATCTTCTGTGTGGACTGCACATCCCCACCTGCTTTAGCTGGGCTGCAGGGGAGTCCAGGGGGGGGCACTTACCAGCTTCCACAGGGCTATGGGGGGGGTGCAGGACAGGCTGTGCCCACCAATGCTAGCAAGGTAGAGTGAGAGCACAAGAATGAACATTGTCAGCGCATCCTTCCCCAGAGGGAGCCCCAACAGGCCCCTGTCATTCCCACAGACACTTTAAGATTATCAAATGAAGGGCATCTGGGTAGCTCAGTCAGTTAAATGGCTGCCTTCAGCTCAGGTCACGATCCCAGGGTCCTGGGATCCAGTCCTGGGTGGGGCTCCTTGTTCAGCAGGGAGCCTGCTTCCCCCTATCTCTATGTCCCTCTCCCAGGTTGTGCTCTCTTGCTCACTGTCTGTCTCTCAAATAAATTAATAAAATCTTTTTTAAAAATTAGGAAATGAATCTCCTTTACCTATCCCTTAGTGGCTTCTCAGACTGCTGCTTCTGCTCAGGGTTCTGGGGTGAGTAAGTCTGTGCATGAGTCCAGCTGATTGGAAGCCAGACCCTCAGGCAGCAGCTTTGAAAGGTCCAGTCTTTTAAAATGTTTGTTCATTTTTAAAAATCTGTTTTCTGTAGTTCTTTGGGTCTCCTTGTCAGTTTTCAAAGCCAGGCATTTTGGGGGCACATCTCTCTGTCATAGGTCCCAAGGATCTGAGTGTCTGATGTGGGCATGAACTCCTCTCTTATCAGGGATAAACTCCATATTTGTGTCATCCCTCCCAGTTGTGGTCACCACACAAGCAGAGTGTGTGTGTGTTGTGCGTGCATGTGTGTGTATATGTGTCTATGTGTGTCTGTATGTCTGCCTCTTCTACCTCTACTGATGTGGTCTTTCATCCCTTGTTGTGGTGAAGCTGTTTAGTTAGTTTGCAGAGGGAATTGTTCCATATGTAGCTGTAGATTCGGTGTATCTGTGGGAGGAGGTAAGTTCAGGATCTTCCCACGCCACCATCTTGAACTGCCTCTCTTAGTTCTTCTGAGCAGTCGATGAGATCATATATAGAAAAACCTTAAACCGGGTGCTTGGCATGATTTTTAACTTCTGAAACTTGAATGACTGGATTCTTAGATAATTATTTTTTTCTAGCTGAATCGTCTTCAGATTGTCTAGATAATATCAGGCAAATCCATCTAAAGGTAACTGAAAGCTTTAAATTCCTAAAATATGCTACATTTTTTTCAAAGACAGCACATCAAATATGTTGTTACTTCTGCTTCCATATTACTTTCTCATTATTGTTCCTTGATTTTTAGGTTAAAGAGCACTTGGTCTATTTTTGTCTAGTCTTTTTTGGTCTCCCAATTTTATTTATATTTGAAAATCAAATTTATCCTATCCAGTGACCCAAATCCAAATGAAATATTATTTCTCAATTTGTTTATTTAAGCATATTTTTCCACATAAATCTCTTTTTAAAAAAGATTCTGGTTCTCCTGAAGTAATGTCATTCGTTATTAAATTGATCTTTGTCAGCACTTTAGTTCAGATATCTTAGGCAAAAAAAATGATGTGTCCTTAAATATGTATATCAACTACGTTTTCTGCATCTCAGCTCAAATAATTAGATCCATTTCCCATTAATTTTTTCAGAGTCCAGGATTATCAAGATAGAATTTTTAGTACTGTAACCTTAATTCTTATACTTGGCAAAGTTCTCAAATGGTCCAATTTATCCCGTCATTCCCTCTCAAAGTGACTTTATTAAAGCCATTATTACATTTCCCCTTAATTTCACTTAGAGGACACTGGTCCACACTCAACCCTTAGTTTCACACATGGACCTGTGGAGACACTTTTCTTGTTACATATATGATAATTCTGAATCTTTGGTTAGCTAAGAAATATAAGTAGAAACGGGTTGTCAAGTGGAATGTATTTTAAGAATCCCATGTATAAGTGGACTCTTGGTTCTGCAGAGCAATGATCACACAATTCATTCCATACCACACTTAAGAAGAATAACAATGTTATGTTGTCTGCTTAGTGCTAGGAATCTTGATGTCTGCTTAGTCCTAGGAATCTTGATGACCACCATGTAGCCCATTTATTGTTTTGGGCTGTGAAATTCAAGGTTATGTTTCATTGTGAATCTTTGGTACTATTTCTGTTGCTGTCTCTAATGGTTTTCAGATTCTTCTCTTCTGTTCATAAATTCAAGTCAGGTATTTCCTCCTAAGATCCTGCCCCTGATTCACCGTACCACTCATATTTTGCATTTAGAAGACATTTCCCTATGACACTAAAATGTTCGATGTTGTTAAAATCATGCTATTGATATTCATATCAATTATGTCGAGTGTTATGCTTAGTATGTCTATTAATAAAATGTGGATTTTCCTCTTTTTTGGCTTCTGCAAAAATAATTTATAGAGACACAAATAGTAATATTAAAGCTATCAAGCATAAAAGTCAATACTTGACAGCACCATGTAATTCAAGAGTTGCATACATATGAATTCAGAACTTGTGCTTGCTAAATGTATATATTAGCTGCACACCAGAAATTTAGAGCTTCAGAAGCAACAAACTGTCAAGTAATAGAGCACTGATGTTTTGGAAATGAACTTTTCAGCAAAGCAGGAAAATTGGCCAAGCTGGGTTGGAACATAAAATGCATATGCCTCTTTACTTCACTAAATTGTCCTTAGGTATATCTGTTAACACCGTTTCTTTGTTGAAAATTCCTTTTTAGGAAAAGGCTTTCATTTTTTCTTTTGAAGTGGGAATTTCCAGAAAGAAGGAAAGTTTTGCTTATGATTTCAGAGGCTCGTTTGCAAACAATATTTTTTAAAGATTTTATTTATTTATTTATTTGACACAGAGAGAGAGAGAGATCACAAGTAGGCAGAGAGGCAGGCAGAGAGAGAGGAGGAAGCAGGCTCCCTGCTGAGCAGAGAGCCTGATGTGGAGCTCCATCCCAGGACCCTGAGATCATGACCTGGGCTGAAGGCAGAGGCTTTAACCCACTGAGCCACCCAGGCGCCCATCAAACAATATTTTTAAAAATATTTTACTTATTTATTTGACAGAGAGAGAGATCACAAGTAGGCAGAGATGCAGGCAGAGAGAGAGGGGAAAGCAGGCCCCCTGCCAAGTAGAGAGCCCAATGTGGGCCTCGGTCCCAGGACCCTGAGATCATGACCTGAGCCGAAGGGAGAGGCTTAACCCTCTGAGCCACCTAGGGGCCCTCATTTGCAAACAACATTAAGTATAATCTTCAATTTAAAAGCTCACAACTATATTTATAAGATCTTTAATCATCTTGTCACTATATTTCTCAACTCCAAAATATTTTCACAGTAAAGAAAGATCAACAGAGAAAAATAATTCGCTATTTCAGGAAGTGGGTCTATTAAAAGTGATCTGAATTATGAGGCCAATTTGAGAATTCAAGTCCTATCGTGTGTAATAGAAAATTTCCCACAACTTGCTAGCCAGTGGGTACAAATATGATGGCGGGGGGGGGGGATGTTACTTCAGTTGTAACTGACACTGTTTCAGTGATGCTTGCTATCCACAAATGACCTCTCAGAAGTACAACTCAGTTATTTCTACGGATCCCCTAGAATGTTTCAAGTCAATGGCTTTGTTTGCTGTTGTTGTTTTTCTAAGTCTTTGGATCAAGCCCACCGCCCTTAACAAAACTACACTACTTCCACTTAGAAGTGGGGAAATGTCTCCTTCCCCCAAACTGCAACATATTTCTTCACTTGGGTGAAAGCAAGACCCCTTCTGTTTCAGTTTCTGCTATATCCCTCAGCCTCAGGGCAGGAAGAAATCCCCTTGATTTCTCATTTCCTCCAAAAGAAAATCCTGGGGGGCCTGGGTGGCTCAATTGGTTAAGTGTCTGTCTTCAGCTCCGGTGATGATCCCAGGGTTTTGGGATCAAGCCCTGCATTGGGCTCCCTGCTCAGTAGGGAATCTGCTTCTCCCTCACCCTCTGCTGCTCTCCCTGCTTTTGTTCTCTCCCTCTCTCTTTCTGTCAAATACATAAATAATAATAATAAAACAGAAAATCTTAATGACGATTGATAAATGCAAATGACTCTTAGGAGCACCAAGTCAGTTGATTGGTTAAAATCAAGTATGTATTAGCAATGGCTAGGCAAATCTCACTACATATAAATAAAATAAGGAATGTTTAAGAGAAATGAGAACTTTCAATATGGATAAAAAGTGGGAGATAATGTGGCAATATCTATGAACATTTCAAATGTACATCCCCTGTGATGTTTACTGCAGCATTGTTGGAAGAGGCAAAATTATGGAAGCAAATTAAATGTTCATCAAGAAAGTAACAGAGTAATGGCTGAATAAATTACACTATGTCCAAAGGACAATATTCTGCAACTATTAAAATAAACAAATTAGATCTATTTTGACCTACAGATTTTTTGTAAAGATTTATTTATTTATTTATTTATTTATTTATTTATTTGAGAGAGAGACAGAGTCGGGGGGGGGCAGAGGGAGTGCGGAGAGAATCTCAAGCATATTCCCCACTGAACCTGACATGGGGCTCAATTTCAAGACCCTGAGATCATGACTAGAACTGAAATCAAGGGTTGGAAGGGTTAACCCACTGAGCCACCCAGGCACCCTTTGACCTATATGTTTATGTGACATACTGTTAAGTAAGTTGGAAAGTGGTAAAGGAAGACACATAGTATAATCATATGTTTTATAAAGACAGAAATGAAGTAGGTATATATATATGTGTGTGTGTACACACACACAAGTATATTTAAGATGCAAGGAAATGGAAATGGAAGGAAGAAAATGGAAAGAAATAGAAGAAACTGTGTAAAGCTAACAGGTACAGTATGGTGTGAACACTGGTTACCCCAAAAGGTAAACATGGAGGTAGCAGGGAGATAGTTCAAATGAAAATAAAATCTTTGGATCATTTCCCTGGTATTATGATCACTTATTGATGTATAATTAAAGTATTTCATTAAGGAAAATGTGGAAACATTTAATGGAATTGAAGAAACAGGGAGAAAACTCCATAGAGCACTACCTTTAAGGGTAAGAAATAGAAATTTCATAACTGTGACAGTCAATTCATTTCAAAAATGCATATCTAGTGCTTATAATATGCTTAACATGTTGCTCAGTACTGTGAGAAATATGAAGGAAAAGTAGGTCATGATTCTTGTTCTCCAAAACCTTGCAGATCTCCTATAGGACAAAATGCAAGCATTATCATTATCTCAAAGACACTGCTTTGCTCAGGAGTGATGTGTGTCTATTGATTAATTGAAAATATGTGTCTTTTGATTAATAGAAAGGAGGTGACTGGGGCTAGGTGAGCTAGAATAGACTTTGCAGGTATAGCTGAGACTATTGATGCCCTGCCTCCATCCCCTAGCCCTTACTGCTTAAATTGCATTCCAGCTCAACTTCCAACTGCCAGGATCTGCATCTCTTGGTCTGAGAGCTTTCTCTGACCTCCTGAGCCTGTTCTGCCCCCACACAGAACAGGCTGGAAGTGCCAACAAGTTAGTAGAGCTTCCAACCAAGGATGATGGAATTTGGTGTATAAAACCTCCAGCTCCCATGCCCCTCAGGTAGAAATTACTCTGAGGGTATTGTTCTGCACTGGCTCACAGGATGCACCAACAGGATTAGGTTTTGATTTAACACATTGATAACTCACTTGATAGCATTTATTGGCCTCGGCTATCTTTCCTTCCCTGTCTCACTTCCCCACTCCCTCACCAAAATTTTTCAGGAAACATGGCAACTAAACCAAGTTTCTGGAAGAACCCAAACTAAGCCAGTGGAGGTCGATAGACTTGCTATAGACCTCATAGCTTTTGTATTTTCGTTTATTCCACAAATAGGGATAGAATACCTACTTATGACTATCCAGTCAGGAAAACAGACACCACTCTAGATGTTTCAAGCAGAGAGAAACTGAACACTTAGAATTGGCTCAAGAGTATTGTATCAGTTTCCTATTGCTGCTGTAATAAGTTACCACAAATTTAGTGGCTTAAAATAACACAAATGTATTGTCTCACAGTTCTGAAGGTTGGGAGTCTATCATCAGTTTCACTGGGCTAAAGTCAAGGTGTCCACAGCACTTGTTCCTTCTGGAGGCTCTGAGGGTGAATTTTTCATTTTGTTCAGTAAATTTACTTAGTGAATTTTTCATTTCAGCTACTGTACTTTTAACCTCCAGAATTTCTCTTTGGCTCCCTTTACTCATTTATCTCTTTCTTGATATTCTCTATTTGTTCAGCCATTATTGTCATCATTTCCTTCAGTTTTTTGTATTTTCTTTTTCTTTTTTTTAAATTTCATTTATTTATTCGATAGAAAGAAACACAGCGAGAGAGGGAACACAAGCAGTGGGACTGAGAGAGGGAGAAGCAGGCTTCCCGCTGAGCAGGGAGCCCAATGCAGGGCTTGATCCCAGGACTCCAGGATCATGACCTGAGCCGAAGGCAGATACTTAATGACACAGCCACCCAAGCGCCCCAGTTTTTTGTATTTTCCTTTAGTTCTCTTAGCATGTTTAAGACAGTTGATGTAAAGTCTTTATCTATGGGATCCGAGTCTGGGCTTCCTCAGAACAGTTTCTGTCAGTTTTATTTTTTCCTGTGACTGGGCCATATTTTCCCCATTTCTTTGTACACTTTGGAATCTTCTGTTGAAAACTAGACATTTTGAATATTTGAAAGGAGGAACTCTGTAAATCAAATTTTCCCCCTCCTTAGGCTTTGTTCTTCCTAATCATTGACTCTCTCAGTCATCTGTATGTTTAATTACTTTTCCAAACTATTCTTTCAAAGACCATATACCTTCTTGTGTGGGGTCACGGAGGTTTCTGTGCTGTTATTGCAGAGATCATGCAATAATCTGCAGAGACTTTTCTTTCTTTTTTTCTTTTTTTGTTAAAGATTTTATTTACTTATTTGGCAGAGAGAGATATCACAGGTAGGCAGAGAGGCAGGCAGAGGAGGGGGAAGCAGGCTCCCTGCTGAGCAGAGAGCCTGATCCGGGCCTCCATCCCAGGACCCTGAGATCATGACCTGGGCTGAAGGCAGAGGCTTAACCCATTGAGCCACCCAGGCGCCCTGAGACTTTTCTTTTTTTAATACTTAATTTTAATCATGCTCATTTTGTTGAAACAGTCAACAATGCAATGCACCAAGAAATAATCTTCAGTGAACATTTACACACAGTGTGAACACATTTTTATATATGTAGAGGAAGAGGAGGGATGATGACAGAGATTTCTTTAAACACTTAGAGCCACAAAGGTGGGGAAAATTACTCAGTTTTTGCAGATGGCTCTGGGTTGGGACACTCCTTTAACACTAAGCCAAGCTGCTTACCACTCTGTGTTAGCCTTCACATCCTGCTTGTGCAGAGCCCAAAGATTAGCCAGAGAGGCAAGCCTAAGATCTTCTCAGGTCTTTTGTGAGCATGCGTCTGGCCTGGGCATGTGTGTTGCATTCTGAATTCCCTGGGAAATGTAATAGCCATTTAAAACCTTTATTACCGTCAAGGATCTTCCTCCTCAGTTTTCTTCCTTCCCAGACTTTTGGGGTCCCTTTCCCCCAGAAAGCATATCTTCAAATGTTTTTCAATAAATGTCACCTAGAAAGCTGCTCTAGACCCAGGGGATGGGAGCAAACAAAAGTCTGTCTTTGCATCTGTCTCTCAACTAAACTTGGTCAAACCACACGACAAGATTCACACGGTCACTCCTACTCCCAGCACCAACAACTCATATCAAGGACAGGTCATTACCTGTGTCCTTGATATGAGTTGTTGGTGCTGGGGGTAGGAGTGACCGTGTGAATCTTGTCGTGTGGTTTGACCAAGTTTAGTTGTCCCCACTGAGCTGGGGAATGGGGTATGGCAGACCAGTAAGAAAAAAAATCCATTATATATGCTTACCAAAATTTACCAGTGTCCATCTTCATTAAGTACTTCCTTGGTTGCTGTAAGATATAGAGGACAGTAGGACAAGGAAAGGAAATGGGAAGTAGGGTAATTCGGGGAGAGAAAACAAAACGTGAGAGACTTTGGACTCAGAAACAAACTGAGGGTCTTGGAGGGAAGGGGGTCGGGGGATGGGAGAGCCTGGTGTTGGGTATTAAGGAGGTCAAGTATTGCATGGAGCACTGGGTGTGGAGCATAAACAATGAATCTGAAAAAATAAAATAAATTTGAAGTAAAAAAAAAAAAGATTTTTAGTAGACTCCAGCATTCCAGCAAAATTGATTCTGTCAGCTTTCTCCAACTTCATGGTTGTTCCAGTGGAGGGACCAACTCTTGTAGCTTTCTAATCCACCACTTCTGTGATATCATCGCTGCAACTTTGTCACACAAATCTTTCTCACACAAATTATTCTGTCCTCAAAAGGGGGAAATACAAGATCCTATTAGTTACTGCATTCCTTTCTGGTGATGTTAATTTCTCCCACAGATCAGTAAAAAGTCCACTGGGGTATTTGACATCTTAAGACTAGATTGCAAAATTCTATTGTTTTAAACTATAATGTATATATTAACTACTGCCTATGTATTTACCTATGTAATTTTTAAAGATTTATTTATTTTATAGAGAGAAAGAGTGAGCAGTGCATGTGCAAGTGAGGGGAGAGGCAAACGGAGAGGGAGAGAAGCAGTCTCCCCACTGAGCTTGGACCCAGATGCAGGACTCCATCTCACCATCCTGAGATCATGATCTGAGCCAAAATCTAGAGTCAGCCACTTAACTGACTGAGCCATCTCAGTGCCCTATTTATCTACCTATTTCTTGTTAACTATTTTTGTTGACTATTACTGACATTTCCTATCTAAAATTGCAGAAGGGGAGACAATAATAAAAGCACACATGTGTGTAAGTCAAGCAAGAAACAAAATATACACACTGCAATGAAATATGCTATGTTTCTTGTTTCTGTAATTGAACATTAAGCTACAGCAGAAATTGAAGTTCCTTTGTGTACTTCTTATTCCATGGTTTGTTTGATTGTTTGTTTTCTTCCTTAGTTTTCACCTCAGCTGGTCAAATTTCTTTAGCTGGTTGGATGATTCAAACCTTCATTGTAAGGAACCTGAAGCCTCAGTGGTCCTGCATTAATTGGGTAGTCTTTGATTAACTATATGACTGAAAATGGAGGCTTATGGAATCCCCTGAATTCTAGTCATAGTCTTCTCTGCCCCCATTTTATACATGAGCCCAGTTTTCCCTTTATGATCAGGATTAAGCACCCTACTTAGTAGAGTGGCCCCCTTCTTTACCTGTGGTAAGTTTACTAGACTGAGGAACCAAACAAGATCAAGGAGTAGGTCTTAGCTTTCTACTCAGTAGAACTTTTGGTGCGTCCCCTGGCAGAAACATTCCCCCTTTGGGAACCAACACCTGTTAGCCAGCAGAGCCCAAAATTTCAGGGATTTTTAACAAAAATCTAATGAATGTAATATGAAATGGTATAGCAAGGAAAGCCACTCTCAACTTTACCCCTTAGTTCTGAGACCTGTACATTTTGGCAAAGTGGCACTAATATTGGTCCTTGATCTAAAGTGTATGTCACATTCTTGAGGACAGTTTTCCAACCTCATAGATATAACTTCCCATTGTAACAGGCACTAGAACTGTCTCTTCAATAAGCTATTACAACATTCTATGAAGCCAACTACTTTTTGAGTAAGGAGCCAGGAGCCCCTGGTGAGAGCAGTGAGCTTTGTAGTCATGAGGCCAAGCCACACTTCTTTCCCTGAGAAATTAGATATTTGATGAGAAACAGTGGTATGTGAAATAACATGATAGTGAATGTTTCACTTTATAGATCTATGAATGGTGGCACCGGCAATCACATCATGGGCAGGAATACCAATCTATATTTAGAATACATGTATAGTCCCATGAGGACAAATTGCTGCTCCTTCCATCACAGTTCAATGCATTCAGTCTCCCACTAAATGACTAGCTGGTTGTCTCTGCCTTCCCTCTTCCACCTCTAGGAAATGGTGTCATATCAGAGCTCAAGATTGCTTCTGGTGTTGGCAGACAGGCTAAATGATAGTGATGGTAGCCAGACCAGCCTGAGTAAGGCAAAATTGATGTTGTTGAGCCCATGCCTAACTCCCATTCCTGCTGCCATAGTCACTCTGCACACTGAGCAATCTGCCACGATGTAGCTTGGGAAAGAAGCCAATTGACATCCACAAGATAGCTATTTGGAGTGACCAGCTTTGCCTGAGAAAGTGAGAAAATTGATCAGATTTGCATGAGCAGATGGAAAGGAAGAGATGTTAGTTTAAGCAAAAGAATAAAGGCAGGGATAATCATAAAGTTTGGCAAAGTATGGGGAGCCCAGCCTGACTGGAGGCAAGTTTGTGGTATGGAGAACTTTTTGAGAAAAAGAAAAAGTTAGAAAGGAAGGGCATTATAAAGTTCTACAAGCAACAACAACAACAACAACAAAATTTTATTAAGAACATATGATGATGTATGTTAGCTAGACTTATTGTATGAGCATTTCACAGTATATACAAATATCGAATCAATATATCTAAAACTAATGTAATGTCATATGTTAAGAATTCCTCAATTTAAAAATAATTATAAAAATAACACATTATCCTAGCTTACAATGATCAAGCTCTTACTGTGAACTGTGCTGAGGGCTTTATATGTATTTTATTACTCAATATTCAAAAAACTCTATAACAGAAATTCTATTTGCAATGGACTGAATGTTTCTGTCTCCCTCAAAATTCATATGTTGAGACCCTAATCCCAATGTGATAATGTCTAGGGGGTGGAGCCTTTGAGAGGTAATTAGATCATGAGAATAGAGCCTTCATGAACAGAACTGATGCCCTTTTAAGAGGCCAGAGAGCTAGCTAATACAAATATTTAGCAATCTGCACCCCGACCTTGTACTTCCAGCCTCCAGAACTTTGAAGAAATGAATTTCTCTTGTAGATCCAGAAAATACAGTTTACTTATTTTCTTATAATAGCTAAGACTGACTGAGACTATCTTACTGTATCCATTTCAGGTAATAGTTTCATAAGATTTAGTAAGAAATCATAGAGCCCTCATTAGCAGTGACACACAGAAGCCCATGGAAGTTGTTAGCCACTGGGAAATACTGCCTTGCTATTCAGGCTGGGTATTATGTATTCTAATCTTGGGTGAAGGGAAGTAACTAAGGAAATTAGAGCAAAAAGAAAGGTTTAAGAAAATTGCTCCAGTAGTGTGCTATGGAATAGACTGGGTTTTCCCCCCCTTATTAGGGAATGATAAAGAGGAAGGCAGATGGACAGAAACTTGGGCCTCGAAGATAGGCAGTCTCAGATTGGTATTTCAGTTCTATCTCCTACTAACCTGTGACCTGCAAAATTCTTAACCTTTGATGCACCCCAATTTTGTCACTGGTAAAATGCAGATTTACCAGTTCTTACCTAATAAGATTATTATAGAGAATAAAGCAAGCAAGGGGTATCCCACTTGGTCCTTGATGCAGACTTGATACTCCACAAATGTTGATCCTTGTCTTTCCATCCCCTTTCTCCTCAGTATTGAAGATTAGAATAGGTTCCTGGAAACTTCTCAAAATAGAAATCTCATTGTTTTAGAATTTGTGAAATGGGACTCTCTCAGAAGGTGGGATGACATTTTGAATTCACCTTCATTCAGCAAGCATCTATTTATTACCTCTTTTTTTTTTTTA